>PISX010013256.1:0-57544 GCA_004024625.1 Mellivora capensis | reverse complement strand
TTTTGTCAATTTTCCCTTCCCTGGCCCTTGAGAAGCATCCTGGGAGATTCCAATAGTTTTTAGGTCATTTTAATTCCAATCTGGTCTCCATTAAAGTTCTAATCTGTCATCCATCAAACACGTCTGCCCTATCCCTTCTGAGACCACTCTGGGACTGGTAAGCCATGAGGAAAGGGAGCAGCCACCATCTTCCTTTTCCTTTTCCTTTTTTACTCCTTCTTCCACCTGCCTTTCCTTCAAGGCTAGAGTAGTGGGGGAGATGATTCAAAGGAAGAAGGAAAGATCTGCTTCTGGACCTTGAGGGCAACCCCACTCACCACTGCCCTTTTGTCCTGCCAGCCACTGTGTGTCTTTCTCAGTGCTCCTTCATTACTTACATCATGCCCTTGCTGGGGGCGACTTTGCTTCTTACCTTTCATCCGCCCTGCCCAGGGTTGGACATTTGGGATGACCCTGCCCCAGGAGGTAGCTACTCTGGGGCAGGTTTTTGTCAGGATATCGATAGCAAAGTTACCTCCTGTAAGAGGCCATATGTTCCAAATAAAAATAGAGAATTCTTTGTCCCATGAAGCACTTGTTTCTTTACTGCTACCTTTCTTCTTGCCTTAACTGTGTGGCTCGTCCAGCCAGTTTCCTGTTTTTGGCTTCCTTGGGCTTAAAACCAACACCTGCCTCCAGCAGCATGTATACAAAACCCCTCGGGCATATCCCAACTTTTCCAAGAATTTCCTAAGGTTTGACTACTTCTGGTTATAATTTGGGATATGACTGATAACAAACATCTAGTCAGGGAGTGTTCTGCCAGCCTTCTCTAGTGCAAACAATCCCCCAATTTTTGTGTGTTCCTTGATGCTGCCACACCCAGCTGGGGTGGGGATAACTGTGCACCATTTCTCCCCCCATGGAAATGGGCTGGGAAATAACAGAACACTTTAATTTTTGTAAAGTTCTTGCTACCTTTTTAGCGAAGATGCCTTATACTAAGGATATCTAGAGCTATTTTTCTATGCACTCTAAGAAAACTGAACCAATGTAGTCACGTCTTTACAAATCCTGTCTTTAGAAATGACGATAAGTTCACTGACTGTTGTTAACTTCCCAGGCTTTAGTGACTTTGAGACAACAGAAAAAGTTCCAAATATCCTGACAGAGAGTTTTTTACACATATATATATTCAAATTGGAGTAGGTTAGCCTGGCAAATCAGTCTTGCACCATGGCACAAGAAGGACAGACATAATTTTTCAGCAGCTTCTGGAAAATACTGATGATTTCTTACGTGTTGACTCAGTGGTGGTCAGAGGTAGACTCTAAGCTATTATGTTCCCCATCATGGTAGACCTCTATGTTCTTCCCCTACCCAGTCTGGATCACAAGATTCTTCTGTGCTCCATATTTGACAATTCTAGACCACCTTCTTGATGTATATCTTTTTTGATGAAAGCTGAAGCTTCTGAACTACAGCCTAAACTCCCATTATTTCAAGGCTTACCCTTAGCACAGGAAACCCAGGGGTTAGCACATCCCAGACCCTCATTTGAGAACCTCAAAATATCCCCAAACTTATTGAGCAATGGGGTTGTAAGTATGTTCATTTATTCTGAAAATCTATATCATCATCAATAATGGCAGTGATCTCCCCTTTCTTATAGAATTATGTTTAATAGGAAGGGACATAGTTAATACCTGGGGTGACTGTATCATGTAGGAATTAGGAGATAAACTCATGAGCCAGACCACACCTGAAACCTTGGTCCACCTCTGCAAGCTGTGTGACCTAAACACGCTACACAACTTCTCAATGCCACAACTTCCTCAGCTGAAGTGTCAATATAATAATGATATCTACACCATAAGTTTGTAGTGAAGACTATGTTAATATATTGAAAATATTGGGTATGTACATCAGGGAGTGGCACATAGCATTAGAGTCCTTTTTTATTATTAATACTCTTATAAATCACATTCAAATTTTTCTTTGATCCTCTTAAGAAGGTAATGAAGTATGTCAGATATTTTAATTTTTTCTTCCATAAAAATGGAAAATTAACTAAACTGAGGGTTGCTGGGGGGAGGGGGTCGGGAAAGGGGGGGGTAATGGACATTGGGGAGGGTATGTGCTATGGTTAGTGCTGTGAAGTGTGTAAACCTGGAGATTCACAGACATGTACCCCTGGGGATAAAAATTTGTTTATAAAAAATAAAAATTAAAAAAAAAGGAAAATTAAATTTTTTAAGACTTTTTTTTAGAGAAGTTTAAAGTCCACAGCAAAACTGAGAAGCAAGTTACAGAGATTTCCTATATGCTGTCTGCTCCACAATTGCATAACCTTCCCCAGCCTCAACATCCCTCACCAGAATGGTACACTGAAAACTACTGATGAGCCAATATTGACACCTTAAAATTATCGAAAGTCCATAACTTACATTAGGGTTCACACTTGGTGTTGTACATTCTATGGGTTTTGGCAACATGTAATGACATGTTTCCATCATTATGGTATCATGTAGAGTATTTTCATTGTCCTGAAAATCCTCTGTATTCTGCCTATTAATTCCCCCAACCCAACTCCTGGTAACCACTGATCTTTTTACTGTCTCCATAATTTTGCCTTTTCCAGAATGTCATATAGATAGAATCATACCATATTCCTTTTCATACCGTAACCTTTTCATATTGGCTTCTTTCCCTTAGTAGTATTCATTTAAAGTTCCCTACATGCCTTTTCGTGGCATGACAGCTCATTTCTTTTTAATGCTGAAAAATACTCCATTGTCTAGTTGTACCATTGTTCATTTATTCATCTACCGAAGGACATCTTGATTGCTTTCAAGTTTTGGCAATTATAAATAAAACTACTATCAATGGTCATTCCAGGTTTTTCTGTAGATATGTTTTCACCTCCTTTAGATAAGTACCAAGGAGCACGATGGCTAGATTGCATGACAGGAATATATTAAGAACCCGCTGAACTATTTTCTCCAAGTGACTGCACCATTGTGTGTTCCCATCAGAGAAGAAGAAGAGTTCCAGGGCCCAACATGGTGATGCACATTAAGAAAGTTCTGTGGCAGATCTCAGAAATGCTTTCTCCCAGAGACAGAAAATAAATGTCTAGAAGATTGGAGTAGAATGCAAACCTCATATTTACACTTTGACACCTTCTAAAATTAACATTAGGTGAATGTCATTTATATTTCTTATAAATTCTCATTTTTATAAAAATTAATTAACAACATGGGAAAAATTGACTTCCAAATGAAATGCTAAATAATTTTAAGAATAATATAGAAATTATGTAAAATATTCTGAAGGAATAAACAAAATGATAAATTTTGTTTCAAGGACATGGGACTATATGTATTTTTATGCACACATTTCTATTTTATGAATGTATGTTTTAGATGTGCTTTTCTCTCCACTTTATTTTGAACAAAGGTTGACATTAGAGTAATACCTGAATCTATGTTTTTCTGATGAACAATTACAAAGGACTCTGTCAATGTCATGTCAAAATCAAGGATTATTTTTAAATTCTGGGATGTGTCTCATCCTGAAGATTATTATTAACTAATCACAACTGGCAGAGGTAGAAAACAGAGTATGAATTCATAGACACTATGCAAACAATCTACAGAAGTCATATGGGCTATAAGAATCCTGGTTGGAAGGACCTAAAACTTGGTTCTGTAGGAATATACAGTAAGAAATCAAGAGACCTCATTGATCTGGAAGGACTCCTCATTGAGAGTATTTTTGTCATCACTTCAAACCAACCTTTAGCTTTGTGGAGTTGCCTCTGAGAATTCCTGTGACCTATACAAATGCCCTGTTGAAACCCTCCTGAGGAAATGCCAAAGCCTTAAATATCATATTAAAGTTTACATTGTTTTATTTTTCACTATGGAAATACATTGTTAATACTTGGGATCCTGAAACTATAGCTAAAAAGTCATTATGAGGGATATTTCTTTCTTCCTCACTAAGAGGTAATGTGTCCATGGCAAGGTTTGGCTTCTGGCCATGGTCACACCAACAGTGAGCAGAGAGTGCTCTCTGGGAGCCAATGTGTCACATTTGGTACATTTGAGCAGAAGGCCTGGCTATAGCTCTCTTCTCAACTAAGTTTCCAGACACTCTCAGAGGTACATTGTTGGAAAGGCCATGGGCTAGGGCAGCAACGTGCAAAAACCTTTCAGGCTAAATTAATTATACTTCTGGAAATGGTGGAAGAAAAGAAAACAAATCAAGAAAGTGTGGGATCTGGGGAAGTAATTTACTTTTAAATTATTGCTGGGGAATTCTCAGGTGATGCTAGGGCACCAAAGAAGGAAATATTATCACTGATAACCAATTCTTAGTGAGGACCTACAGAAGTGAAGCTATAACCTGATACCAAACTTAGGTCTGCAAAGGACACACAAGATCTATATGGCAAGATCTCAGGGATATAAATTCAGGGAATTTATAACCACTGAATAAATTAACTGCCCTAGATAATTGGACTTTGGGTACATAGAGCATGAACTGTGTCTCTTTCATATTGTTCTAGTAAGCAGTTTTGTAACTGGGACAATAATCTAGGCTAAAGTCATATATTTTGGAGTCATTGTTATTTCTGAATTTTAGGAGGAAACTGTAGGTGAGAAAGAGGTCAGTCTCAAGCACTGTGCAGGGTCTAGGGTTTTATCTTAGTTGCAAGCCAACAAGTTTGCCTGCCCCAGTTTCATAGGTTCTGGCAGAAGACACAGGGCACCCTGATAAGAGACCCATAGGGTGACACAGGGGGCCCACGATGGACACTTGTACATACAGGAGGTTGCACTGCAGAAGAGGAGCACCTAGCTTGAGAAATCTATTGTTTCCACAGGATGAGAAGTTGGTTTGCTCTTTGTTTTGAGGGAGATTTCACGTCAGCTCTCAAAGTCATTCATTGAAAACACAACCCAAAGAAATTGCCCAAGGAAAGAGTGGTCAAAGCTTTATGCTCTTGGTGCCTATTAAGAATGTACCCGATGATCCATGACAGGTGGATGGTCTACCCAACAGTTGCCCAGGGAAAACCTAGAGGAGAAATGATATGTGATTAGGAGTAAACCTTAGGAAACACGAACATTTGAAAATATTTGGAACAGGAAAGAAAGGAGTAATAGAGGAAAAGGAGAAAAATCAGAATAGTATAAAGAGTGAAAAGGATGAAAACAATATTAATGAGGGAGTAGTGATGACAGCAATCTGCCGGAGAAATACACAACACCAAACCATTTTGAAACTGTTTGGAGAAGTGGTTTACAATTTTTTTTTTAAATTTTGTCTTAATATCCCTTTGTATTGTTAAAAACTTTTGAGGAGCTGAGAGCTTTTATTTATGTGGGTTATATCCACTGAGAGTTAAAAGTTGAGTATGAGAAAAATTTTAAGTATTTATTATTTAAATCTTTAAAATAACAGTTGGTTTTATGAAAAACTTCATATATTTTCTAACACTAAATATAATGAGAACATTACTTTTCACTTTTGCATTTCTATTAAATGTCTCTCTTAAGATATCTTGATTCTTATACCTGACTCTATTGTCTTCATGTTGCCATAAGCTATTTAGATTAAAGTATATGAACAAAATCCAGCCTCACAGAGATATGTGGTTGGAAACAGTGGGGGTGATATAAGGAACCTTTTCCAGAAAGTGGGGATATTCTTGTCAAACATTATACCAAAATTTGCAAGGTGATAATTTTTAAATAGAAGTTGAAATATTGAAACAGAAAAAATCATTTTTTGCCCTGTTACATTCAAATTCATTGGTCTATTTTCCATTTTGAGTGGATATTTTAACCACAAATGATTTTGTAACATCATGTACAGATCATTTGGAAAGCACTGTTTTATTGAGTAATGCTGATCTTTCAAATGTTGACATTTCATTATACAGTATTAAACATCATGTTAATTAATTTCACCAGCAATCATCAGAAAAGCATTTAAGAATTAGATATACCAGTCTCACAGTGGTGGATACAAGTTTTCCAAATTTCTAATTTTCATTGGAAAGCTCAAATTTCATCATTGACCACAAGTATTATCAAATGTTTTTCTTAAAACAGCAGTTTAATTTCTTTGTTCACTATCAAGAAAATGTCCACCAAATATTCAGTTCTGAATAACATATTTGTTCTGTCAGTCTGTCAGTAAAAATGGTGCTGTGGCGGCGTGGGGAGGCAGTTAGTTTAGCTTACAACTCAGACAAGTATAGGAGCCCGGATATAGTCATTGACCTCTGTTATGCAGTAGAAGTGTTTCATAGAGTTTCCATGTTATCACATGGCATTATTAGGGAGTTAGAATTTAACGAAAACGATAACTTTTGTGTTTCACCTCAGACACTCTCACAAAATTATTTTCTTGTTTTGTTTTGTCTTCGTTACAAGTTCTTGGCTGTAAATACAACAACTACTAGTATTTTGGTGCTATTCCCATGACTCATGCTAAGAAACCAGCAGTTTCATGTAAATTACTTTTGCAACATCAGTGCAAATACCATAAGAAAGACAACTAACATCTTAGTATTATTATGAAAATAGCTTGACTGTTACAGTGAATGTATCTAAGGGATCCCAGGGGTCTGAAAATTTTATTTTGAGAACTGCTATTTTAGAAAAGTGAAAGCTCCTTCCTTCAATTACTAATTCAGTTTTGTTGTTGTTGTTGTTTGTTTTTATATTCATTTTAATTTCTCTGTTCTCATCCTTTCTCTCTTCAAATGTGTGTGTGAGCATGTTGGAGCTGCTTAGGGTCTAATTAAAAATTAAAGAAAGCCTAATTTTATTGCAGGATATTTTTAGCTATTCTTTGTCTTCCTCAGTGATATTATTTTACTTTATGTTAATAAAGTAGATTTTTAAATTTTTATTAAGAACTTCATCTTTAGAGCAGTTTTTGGTTCTAGTTTTAGTTTTAGTTTTACTTTAGCAAAACCCAGGCAAAGGTACAACGATTTCCCCCACACATGCACAGCACCTCATTCTCAACATCCCCCGCCAGAGTGATACATTTGTTACAATCAACCTACATTAATACACTGGTCACCCAAAGTTCATAGTTTATATAACGGGCTTATTTTGAGGCTCACAGAAGCTCTGACTCCCTTTTTCATCTGTCTCCTTAGTCTTGGGGGTAGTGGTTTGTCCCATATTCCTCCTTTTTTATGAATTCAAGAGGAGTGGTTGGTTTTCCAGTCTGTTCAGCTTTTTATTTGTGGTTAGGATGGAGTAGTTACTTCCAAGCTCCTTATATGCAGAAGCAGAAACCACAAGTCTTAACAGAGCATGTCTGAGTATATATCTCCTCTGTTTTGGAGACTAATCTATTGAAAACCCCTCAGTTTCTGGTTAGACTAAGAATGTTTCTGAGTCTGTATCTATAACCATCTTCTCCATGTTCAATAGCTTATTTAAGCAAAATAATCACAGAAACTCGATCTGAGCCCATCATCTAAGCTTACATATGCCAGTATTTTTTTCTTTATTTATTTTGGTAGAGAGAGATCACAAGTAGGCAGAGAGGCAGGCAGAGTGATAGGGGGAAGCAGGGTCCCTGCCTAGCAGAGAGCCCAATGTGGGGCTCGATCCCAGGACCCTGAGATCATGACCTGAGCTGAAGGCAGAGGCTTAACCCACTGAGCCACCCAGGTGCCCCCATATGCCAGTATTTTAGATGAAGGCAGAAGGATCAATCAGCAAGACCAGAATAAATCTCATAACTTTTTACCACGAGGACTTGACAACTAATTGACACATATTTTTTGTATAAATCCATCTGATTTGCAAACCATGCATTTTATGTATTCACTGAATTTAAACTTGGGACATATATTAACACAACAAAAAGAAGTTGCATCAAATTAGAATATAAAAAGATGAGGCAGTGAGGCACCTGGGTGGCTCAGTCAGTTGAACATCCAAGTCTTACTTTTGGCTCAGGCCATGATCTCATGGGTTGAAAGATCAAGCCCTGTGTTGGGCCCCACGCCCAATGCAGAGTCTGCTTGAAATCCTCTCTCTGCCTTCCCCCTTCCCACCTCATGTGCTTTCTCACTCTCTCTCTCTCTCTGAATAAATAACTGAATAAATATTTTTTTTTTTTAAAGATGAGGTAGGGGAGAAAGCCCTATTTCTGAGTTTCCATGCAATCTGGCATAAACTGAATATTTACAGAAAGCAAAGATCATTTCATTACATCTTAAACAATTAAAAATATAAAGGATATTAGAAATTGTTCAGATCTCTTGGATTAGATTAATGTATTTTAGAATGACTTAGTCATATTAAATATATTTACATTAGGAAGCTTATTCATTACCAAATACAATTGAAAGTATAATTTATGGTCTTTCTAAAATGTAGCAGGATAGTATTTTGAAACACTATTCAACTGTTTTTCTCTTTCCTAGATCTCTTTTATCTTATTGTTCCTCCACCATTAAAATAATGAGTTAGTGCCTTGAGAAAGGAAAACACAAAGAACAGAATATAAAGTAATAGTCGAGTAATTGATTTTGACTTCCAAAACAGCTTTTAAAATCCAAAGCTGACATGTAACTTGAATATATTTTTGATTTATATAAATATGGAATTGGAGGAAAGAAAAATGATTTACATAATTAAAACATTTAAACATGTACAACACAGAAAAATGTAAATAATAGATATTCAAGTAGGGAAGACAATATGCAGATATACTAGTCCTTTTCCCAAACAGATAGATAAAGATCTCAAAAGATTAGCAGGGGGAAGAAAGCTAGAGAAGTGACTAGTCTTTAGAGCCTGGTGGTACCCCAGAAGAAGCCCGACACTGCCATTCCTTTGGTTCTGTCCTGTGGGAATGGCTGGACCCCTATATATTTAAGGGAAATCTGAGGTAGAGGGGTCTTCTATATGGTTCACCTGTAGCCCACGGATATGGAAACCTTGTGGAGGAGCTCCACAGTATGGTGCCAAACCAGTAAAATAGATAAGGCTATGGACTTGGATGTAGCTTAAGAAAAACCTGATAATCTTGACCTTCATAGAGAAGGAATCAAGTCCCCCAAGAGGGGCTGTAGCAGATGCTCTTTTTCAAATATGACTGCAGCAAGTACTCTCATTCCACATGCTGTTTTTACTATGTGAGTCTGACAGGCCTACCATCAAGAAGTAGGGTCTGTGTTTCTTCTTGAAGCTGGTGGGGTTACAAACAGAAGTGACATGATGGGATTCCAATGCTAAGTAATAAAAGGCAAACAACTTCTGCCTGTTTCTCTTCAATGTTTTTGTTCTTGGAACCCAGCCATCCATGCTGTGAGGAAGACCAAGCAGCCAAGAGAAGCTACATGTAGGTGTGAGGCCAACAGGCCCAGCTGAGGTTGCAACCAACAGCCAGCATCGATTTTCAGACATGTGAGTAAAAGAAAAGTCTTTAGATGATTCATGTCTCCAGACTTCATGTATTCCAGATGAAGCCCAAAATAGCTCAGAATAGAAACAAGCTGTCCCTGCTGGGCCTTTTCTGAATTCCTTGTTCTCATAATCCAAAAATATAATAAAATAGTTGCTTTATGCCACTAAATTTGGAGTACTTTGTCATGAAGAATCGATAACTGGAACAATGGGGTGGGGAAAAGGAATAGATTTGAGAGGGATAATGGAGGGAAAGAACCTGGTCTTGGGAAAAGTAAGCAGAATATCTAAGTCCCTGGACTTATGCCTAGAAGCCATGGCAGGGTCCTTAGCATCAGGACCAGATTCCACAGTAGGCACCTAAAACACCTGGCTAAGTGAGTTACATCTTAGTGAGTGTTGTCATGGACAGAAGATGATATAGGGACAGACACCTTTTCCTGATGCCATGACAATACTGTTATTTGTAGATATTTAGGGAAGCTACGGAAGAATGGAAGAACATATGAAATAGAAAGAATCATAAATTGACCAACTTTCATTTTGAAATATCCACATTCAAATCATATTTGAGTTGGCATGACTCGGGTTTTCTTTGCCATTTTTGGATTATTTCAAATTTAGTCAAAGAAAATAAAGTACCATTTTACCTTTTTTAAATCTTAATTTTATAAAATGTCTCAAGTGCCAGCTAAATATTTTTGGGAGATGCTTGCAGAAATAGGCATTGCTCTGAGCAGATGATATGTATTATTACATGCCCCTTCACAAAGTTTCAAATTTTAATTGGGAAATAGTGTTTAGATTGCCAAATTCAAACCACAGCTTTGTCTTCAATGGGGAAAATTTGAATAGAAACTAACAGCTCTTTTTGCTTCTACTATTTTATTTTATTTTATTTTTTATTAATGTTAATTACAGTAAAATGCAAGTATGATACACTTTATCATCTTTAAGTGTACAACTCATTAGTTTCTGCTTCCACTTTTAATGATTCATCCTGTACTTTATACCTCCCTAGAGATCTCATACAAACTCTCAGAGAGGAGTCTTAAGAACATTAGTTTTACTCATAAATGACAAGCTAAGTTTCTGCTAGTGATAACTGACCCCTTCCTATCTAATCAGACTCCTCCACTGAATATTCTTTGGGACTTGTGGTAAAGTTTGTGAGATGAATAGCCTAGATCAGGATGCATCTGTGGCCCTAATCCAAAACAGAGTTAATGGGCCTGAATAGGAGTTAAATCCAAGAAGTTCAATATATCTGATAAAATTGGATAATAAAGTACCACTAGGGACACTCTCTGGACTAAAATTTATAATTGTCAATATGATGTAATCAAAAGTGCTAATTTTTGTAATCAATCTCATTTGCAACCAAATTCTACTTACTTGACATCAGCCTAGTTCATGGAACTCTTATGTTCAATTTAAGAAAAATATTGAAATATTAGTTACTTATTTTATTTGAAACCTGAAATTTTAGGTAAAACTCTGGGGATTCCTTCCCCACTCCTGTGTGATCCCAGAAGATGTTGCATCCATGTACCTTCACCCCTGTCTCTAACACTGAGCTCCCTAACTAACTCTTTCTGACTCCAAAGTTCATCTCCATTCTGTTCTGAAATGTGGGACTTTAGTTCTATGGCACCAGTGTTTCTTGAACCAGAGTTGTGCTACCAGTGAAAGAAAACTGTGAGATGTAGAGTAGAGTATTATAGTGCACAGAACCATTAGCTGTGTGGAACTACAGAGAACCTAGGCATTTGAAGAAATTATGCACATTGTGAGCATATGTATTTTAATATTTATTGCCTTATAATGAGAATATGGAAGTTGAATTCTGTGCCTTCTAAATAAATAAATACATATATACATACATAAGACATACAAATAGCTAGCACACACCTCCCTTATATTGTGATGAATGAATTAATAATGGTTACTTGAGTTCAGTTCTCAGAGAGAAAAGGAAGAGGAGGAGATAGCAAGTCATATTTCAGTTTTCTACCCAACTGTGAAAGAAGAAGTTGGGCAATTTAAGGGCACTTTAGGTTCATTCTTCTAGGTTCATCTCTAATGTTTCCCCACCCCTCCCCAGTTTTTATTTAAATTCTAGCTAGTTAACATACTGTGCAGTATTAGTTCCAGGTGCAGAGTTTAGTGACTCATCACTTACATAAAACATTACAACAAGTGTGCTCCCTAATACTCATCACCCGTTTAGCCCAGCCCCTGCCCATCTCCCTTCAGTAACCATCAGTTTGTTCTCTATAGAGACTGTTTCTTGGTTTACCTCTCTTTCTTCCTCCTGTGTTCATCTGTTTTGTTTATTAAATTCCATATATGAGTGAAATCATATGGCATTTGATGTCTATTGGAAGAAGAATGGATAAAGAAGATGTGGTATATATAGACAATGGAATACTACTCTGCCACCAAAAACTGAAATCTTACTATTTGCAATGACATGGATGGAACTAGTGGGTATTACACTAAGTGAAATAGTACAATCAGAGAAAGACAATTAACATATGATCTCACCCATATGTGGGAGTTTAAGAAACAAAACAGAGGATCATAGGGAAGACGAAAATATAAAACAAGACAAAATCAGAGAGGGAGACAAACCATAAGAGATTCTTAATCACAGGAAACTGAGGTTTGCTGGAGGGGAGAACAGTGGGGGGATTGGGCAACTGGGTGGTGGGCATTAAGGAGGGCATGTGATGTAATAAACACTGGGTGTTATATAAGACTGAGGAATCACAGGCCTGTACTTCTGAAACTAATAATACATTGTATGTTAAGTAACTGAATATAAATTTAAAAAGTATAATAAAAAAAGAAATTATATTCGTTTTCTCCTGTTTAAAAAAAAACATTAGAATCCAAAATATATAAAGAACTTATAAAACTGAATACCTGAAAGACAAATAATTGAGTTTAAAAAATGGGCCGTAGACATGAGTAGATATTTTTCAAAAGAAGACATACAGATGGCCAACAGGCACATGAAAAGTTGCTCAAATCTCTCATCATCAGGGGACTACAAATCAAAACCACAATGAGATGTCACTTCATACCAGTCAGAATGGCTAAAAATAATAACACGGGGAACAGGTGTTGGCCAGGATACATTGTTGGTGGGAATAAAAACTGGTGTAGCCACTCTAGAAAATAGTACAGAGTTTCCCCAAAAACTTAAAAATAGAACTACCCTATATCCAGCAATTGCACTAGGGGGTCTATTTACCCAAATGATATAAAAATACTGATTCAAAAGGATACATAAACCCCAACATTTATAGCAGCATTATCAACAATAGCCAAATTATGAAAAGAGCCCATGAATCTCTAACATTTTTAAGTATATAACATAATAAGCATGGGATTAAAAAGAAAAGCTACTTATTGAAATAAAGCTAACATATTAACAACTAGTAACTTCCATAATTTCAAAGTAGTGATGAGTATACACAGTGTTTTTTTATATTGTCAATAACTTGAACATAACATGAACATTTCTGTTTCTATGGTTGACAATGTCACCTAGAATTGCTTGGACTACTGTGTTTTATTGCCTACACTTAACATCAAATGAAATGCTAAACTTCAGTTAAATGACAGTAAAAGAAAAACTGCATTTTTTTCTCATCCAAGTTTATAAATCCCTGAAAGTCTATCCACAAATCTCTTGGTGTTTAGTGAAGCCCAGGTTAAGAACCCCTGAAATGATAATAGGCTAGATCTTTACTGTATTGTACAATGAATTGCTTCATGCTTCTCACTAATGTCAAGAAGAGCTATTTATCATAAAATTTTAGCTAAAGTCCAAAACCAAAACAACAACAAAAAGAAAAAAAAAAAAATCCCACTTGCATCCACCAGCAGTAAACTGGGAACCATGGGCTGGTCTAGGCTCAGGAGATGGAAGGCTACATGCATTGTTACTCTTCAGAAAGGATTTTGGAAAATCTGCCACTTCCAGCTTAGAATACCTCCATATTTGATTAGAATTAAAAACACCTGAAAAAAGTCATAGACATATTAGGTGAGCTAGGTACCATCTGTGCTCAATCATATGCTCTTTTTCTATTGGTCCTTCAAGTGAAATTTCTCCTTGGGTTAACATTCTGTGTAAATTTAGTGTTATCAGTTACATAGGAAAGGGCAAGTTACTTAAAGACTCAGCTCCTCCGGTTTCTCTTGTGTAAAATAAATGGGTTGAGCTAAATGATCCTACAGTGGACTATAGAGGAAAGACAATTAATTTTGAAGTTAAGCATTAGTTAAAATGCCCACTGAAATTCTATTAAATAAAATATGATTTAAGAAAGTTAAGACCTAGTTAATTATAGAGTTGTTAAGAGGATCAAATAAGACAACATAATGCTTCTAAAAGGCACACAGTAAGTCTTAAATATGGGGCTTCGTACTCAGACTCTGATAAGCCGTAATAGAAAAATGCCTGCTCTATGCGTATGGAATCCCAATTGTTACTTTAAAATAAATGCTCATTATTGAACACTGGGCTAAAACATGCTTATTTATTTATTTTTTTTTTAGTGAAGAAAAACTTCTCTAAGCATTTCTCAAATTTGCTGGCATTCGAAATGCTGGAGCATGGAAGAGAACGGTTGTGGAAGAGAGATGAACAGCAGATTCAGGAAGGCAGTAGACTGTGAAAGACATTGGATGCCAGGTTAAGACACATGGCTGACAAATTCGTTAAAACGTGAGGCAGGGAGCTAAGCCCAAAGCACAAAGACTAACATAGTTAGATCATTAGTTTGAGTGAGCGTTCTCCATATTTTTGTGTCAGGAGAACATAGAAATGATAAGATGTGCTCAGTGTGCTGGTGTATACAGAGTAGGCTCCTCGTGGTGGGTGTCACAGGGCTGTCACAGGGCAGGGTGGGCTACTCCCCCACAGCTTCCGAGCCCCACGAAGGTCTCCAGACCCATCCAGTGGTAACCTTCACCTCAGCACACCTACAGGCCATCTGTGACCCTTTCCAGAGCACAGCAGTTGGACCTTTGGTCTCACATATACAGAATAGTTTGATGATGACTTGTTAAACAAACAGGACAGAACACATCATATTCTGCTTTTTAAAATAGGTTCTCACCACTTAGAGCTATTATTTGAAAACATTCACAATGGTATCCTAAATGAGAGAACTTCTCCAAATTCCCATTTACTTCACAGCAACAAAGCAAAAGAGACATTCTAGGCTAACTGCTAAAATTTAGTTCACTTAGTGATGAAAGGACACATTTATGGGCTTTAGGGTCTAGGCTAATTTGCACTTGCTATTATCTTTCTACCTATATGTGGTGGACAGAATGATGCCCTCCAAATATCCACGTACTAATCTCCAGAACCTGTGAATATGTTATCTTACCTGACAAAAGGGACTTTTCAGATGTCATTAAATTGGAGATGGATCCTGAGTCCGGAAGATGGTCCTGTATTATTCAAAGGGGCAAATGCAATAGTAAGGGTCCTGTCATATGTCTGTCTGTGACAGAGGAAGCTGAGGTGAGACAGAGAGACAGAGATTTATGCTCTACTACCATCTTTGAAGATGGAGGACGGGCCCAGAGACCAGGCGTACAGGTGGCCTATAGAAGCTGGAAAGGCAAAGAACACAGGCCTGCTGACACCTTGATTTCAGGATTTCCACCTACAGATTATAAGAGAATAAATATACATTGTTTAATCCACTATATTCGTCATATTTTTTTTACAGTCACAATAGTGAACTAATATACCATGTGTCTGTGTAATATAATTTTTATGCTTTTTCCTCTTGGCTTAAGACATAACACACAGTTTTGAACCAAAAGGAAATACATATTAAATTGTCACTTGTGGAAGTGAAGTTCCAACCCCTCACCTCTAAGAAGAATCAAGAGAAGAGAGTTAAGGGTCTGTACTTTTCTTCAGTATTGAATCAATCATTTCCATTAAAATGTTATGAATTATCAGGAGTACCTTAAAGATCGTTAAATAGTTCATGTTTAAAATTCTTTCTGTGCAATGTTGATACTTTGCCTTTATTTTTGACACTTCACCTTTAATAAAATGCACCATTTATCACATTTGCAGTGGAATATCAATGATTTCTTAATAGTTGGTATCTGATCTTTTCTACTCAACATTATACCTAGATTTTAAAATGTCACAGGGACAGCAGACATTTAAAGAGAGAGAGTTTGGCAATGTGTATGATTGTGTGTGTGTGTGTGTGTGTGTGTGTGTGTGTGTGTATGTTTACATGAGTGTATAAAAAGACACCACACTTTCCACATCAACTTCCTTAGCTTTATTATTCTCTAATTCTGGGATTTTGAAAACCAACTACAGCCTCTGTGCCTCAGTTTCCTCAAAATACTACCTCATAAGATTAGTGAAGATAACCAGTAAAGAAAACTTGTGTAAAATGATAGGAATGCTACTTGGCACATAGTAATCACTCTGAAACATTAGTATTATCTTCATCACTAGTATGCCCACTAACTAAATGCACATGCAAGAAACCTCAAAGTCTTCCACTATCCAGAGATGGTGGAAACACCACTGTGACCATTAGTGGTCAGTTATCCTACTGTATCTTACTGATGGCCTGCGTGACTTCTCCAACAGAGTGTTTACAATCCCACTGATTAAACCATTGCCACTCACGGCCCACTATTGCACATTCCTCTTCTTCTGACTCAATGGTAGGATTCAGCAATGTAGGATCGTTAAAAATACATTTTCAGAAGAGTGAGTTATTTAGATACTTTTAGCATTTACATTCCCACTGGCTAAATTAAGATCATGCTTAATCTTCTTAGTTAGATAGCCAGATTTAAACCAACAAATGGAGGACACCCTTTATATCTGGTTGCATGCATTGACCTATATATTCAATTTAGTAAGAAATTCACTTATCTGAACCAAGCATTAATCATTTCATAACTACGTGGAAAGGATATTTTCCCTCTTAGAAAGGAAAATCTTGGGGCACCTGGGTGGCTCAGTGGGTTAAAGCCTCTGCTTTCGGCTCGGGTTATGATCCCAGGGTCCTGGGATCGAGCCCCACATCGGGCTCTCTGCTCCACGGAGAGCCTGCTTCCTCCTCTCTCTCCCTGCCTGCCTCTCTTGCCTACTTGTAATCTCTGTCAAATAAATAAATAAAATCTTTAAAAAAAAAAGAAAGGAAGGAAAATCTTTCTATCAGGATAATTTTGTGATTTCCAAATTGTATCTGTTAAATCTCCAGTAACCAGGGCACTAGATACCAATTGCGAGGCTACGAATCAGTGTATCTGGAGTACTCATTAAGAGGTTACTTACAATTTTTATCAGAATTGGCAATTGACAACTTCTTGAACTATTGGCCTAAATTTCCTCATCCCTCACATAGAATCAATAAGATATCACCTAGAAATTACAAAGTGTGCTGCAAATATACAATTAGTTAAATGATTTAGTAGCCAAATGTAATGTACTCAAGAACTTGCTGTCTTTGAAGCCTTTGAACACAGCCATAGGCCACTATAATCTCCAGATTTAGAGCTTTTAATTAAACATATCTTCTCATTTGAATATTAATTATTTTGACATCTAATGACACTTTTCAACTTACTTTATTTTTTTAAATTACATCTTATCTCAGTATATAGTTAAAAAGGGTCCTTCATTTTAAAAATCACTCTGCCCATATTGGGTATTAACTCCTTAGACTTTTTTTTATAAGATTAATGTGTTAACAAGTATATGTTAACAGTCTTAATTTCAATCCCTTCACGTCAATTTCCTACACAGGACAGGTCGGAATACAACATATTCATTCCAACAGAGGCAGAGGTAAAGACTGTTCAGTGGTTTATTACTGCATTAGCACGGAATCGGTCTTAAGAAGGACATTAAGAAAGGATCCAATTGTGTTTCTACCTTTGGCCTGCCTTATAAAGTTTTACTCTAAATCTTTGCATTTGTGATGAGGGGAAAAAATAAAGACAAGGCTTTTTGCTCCGTACCCTTCAGACTCAGGATTGCTACTGTACACCCGGGGAAGAAATTTTCAGAGGTAAGGAAAGCACTGGGTGAGACAGAAGTGGAAAGTGGAGAGCCTCACCTTGTTGCGATGTGGGTGCAACTCAGAGCAGATCCATCCTGGGCTGGGTGTGAGGGAAGCCATGTGTCATAAGAGGCACCTGCCTTTTCTGATCATTCTTGATACACAGCATTAGCCTGCACCTGGCGGTGGCTCTTCAGTAATACTGGACAGGGTTCTTTTAAGCCAGGATTTTTTTTTTTTAAGGCAAAACCTTCATTGAAAATGACTATTTTTTTTTTTTAAGATTTTATTTATTTATTTGTCAGAGAGAGAGAGAGAGAGAGCGCGCGCACAGCCAGACAGAGTGGCAGGCAGAGGCAGTGGGAGAAGCAGGCTCCCCGCCGAGCAAGGAGCCTGATGTGGGACCCGATCCCAGGACTCTGGGATCATGACCTGAGCCGAAGGCAGCCGCTTAACCAACTGAGCCACCCAGGCATCCCCATTGAAAATGGCTAAAACATACTCTT
Organism: Mellivora capensis; assembly: GCA_004024625.1. Lineage (NCBI taxonomy): Eukaryota > Metazoa > Chordata > Mammalia > Carnivora > Mustelidae > Mellivora > Mellivora capensis. The sequence continues at coordinate 39,526 of PISX010013256.1, read as the reverse complement.
GGAATCACATGTAGTTTATCAAATGAATAACTGAATAAGAAATATTTATACATCAAAACACAGGTAAACTGATTCTGGTTACTCTTTGGTCCTTCTGGGGTGAGAATTTGATGCACCTTTTAGGGCATCACCACCAGCTGGTATTCAATGCTCTCCTCATCACATCCCGGTTTGGTTTATTTTCTGATACTCTACTGAGTGGACACTGTTCTTGTCCAAAATTGTTGGCTGTGAAAAAAATTAAAATTGATACAAACTGCAGAGAATCCTTGACTTTCCATCTGCTCATGTTCAAGGTTCAAAAAAGATTAGTATATTTATCAGTGATTCATATAATGCCAGCTCAGCCTGTTACTCCTAGCTACTGTGACAATTCATGTACAACAGCGATGTGGGGCCATATATTCTCCTCCAACAAGCTTTCTGTGGGATAATGCCACGGCTGCCAGTTTCTTTAACTGAGAAGTGTGTCATTGGCATAGCTTACTGAGTTTTGTCTCATTTGAAATTTAATCTGTGCTGGGGCCGTAAGAGAGGTTTTGTAGTTCATTTGAGTTTTGGGTCTGAAGAAAGCTGTTGCTGGCTTGGTAACTTCCTGATCAAGCCCCCTATAGCATCTTTGACTCTGTGATGCTTTCTGGGATTCTCACAGCAAAGATCTCTCCTGGCTACTACAGTGAAAGAGTCTACAGTTTTTTCTTTACCTCTGTTATTCTTACCCCTCTCTAGAATTTAATAGTAAGCATTTACCATTGTACCTTAAGTGATAAGGTAATGACTATGTATACCAGTTACTTAAAAAAGAAATTCATTAATTAAGTTTATTATTTTAAGGAGACAATGCATTAAATTGTATTACTATGTAAAAACATATACCATTCCTTTTTTATTTCAAAAACATGGTTTTTAGATACATAGGTAGGTTGATAGATAATCTCATTTTATTTTCCCCTTAAACCTACTTGATTATGTTGATGTGTGAAGGAAATTTAAAAAAAAAAAAAGAAAAACAACTATCAGGTATACATGAATAAGACTGAGCCTATTTCAGTAAAAAAAATTCTGTTACTGCTGCTTGATAAGAAACTGAACAACAGATTCTACTAAGGCTAGTTGACATAAATTCTATTATCGAATTAATTCAATTTCCATTAAGCACCGGGGTGCTAAGCCTTATGTTATGGCAATCATTCATTATCATAGGAAGACTTGCTCTATTATCCTAGATATAGGATTTGTTCAAAACAAAATTATAGATACTCTTTGGGAGATAATATATAATACAATATTCCTTGGGATTACCCGATTTTTCTCTCTCTCTCTCTTTTTTTTTTTTTTTGACATGCTAATCCTTAGTATAAATTTCAGGCTAATAGCAAATTTTTCAATAAAAACCTTCAAGTATTTCATAGTTAAATAATGATAATTAAAAGAGATTAATTTGCTTTCTGCATTTGTAAAATTCATTCAAGAGCATAATGCAGTATGCTATCTTTCCCTAAGAACTGCATTTTTGTATTACTATTTCCTTTAGAGAGTTCACTAAGTCTAAATAAATGCTGTATATTTTATAAACTGCCTTTTATATCTCAAAAATGTCTATTTGCTGAACAGACTGAAAAAAAATCACTTCCTCTTCTAATGTATCATGCTAAAGTCTAGAGGACAACAGTGACTAGGTCAAAAGGAGCTTAAAGCAGCAGGACACTTCAATTAATAAGACAAGATAAATATTTGAGGAGCTTTAAAGGTTCATTTCTCATAAAGATTTAGATAACCATCATATGTTATATAATGACTTCATTTTCATAATCATCATCTGAAATTCCCTTCAAATTAAATATATATATTACATGTAGATATATTTTATTTGACATATCCTCCCAATGATACAATTACTTTGGTGCATTTAATGGCCTTCCTCCTAACTGATAGAGCTGTACAATGTTCTCCATTCTGCTATTAAAATATTCTAATTAAATCAGTCACCCTGGTCCCATCTGTTATATACTGATCTCATGCGGAGAAGCTGCTGGAATCTCTCCAGGGCAGTGAATGTGCTCAGTTCCTTTCATGGCCCATTGGATGTCACATGCAGGAGGACCTTGTTCTTGGTTTGAAATTATAACTAAGGCTCTGGGTATACAATAAACCATAGTGAATGTTATGGAGATTAAATCAGCTCTTTTTCAGAATGCCTTGCAGAGTAAAACAATTGTGGTCCATGTCACTGTTCAGAAGCCTATACTTCATCATGGTCTATGAGGAAGGTCTGAGGAGATTTCCTGAATATTCCCTCCAGGTCTAAGCATGATAGGCACTGGATCCTAGGTCTATGAGAACATGCGTGAACTGGTGAATCTATCACCCAAGGCTGGAGCCTACCAGAACACCAGAAATCAGCACTAAAGTCTGACTCCCAAGTGCAGATGACCTCTGTCCTTTCAGAGATCACGACACCCTTGATGAGCGTGACCCAAAAAATTTACTGTTTTTTAAATTTTAATTTCTTAGAAATTCTCTTTGGTTTCATGGCGGGGTAATCCACAGAACTTTGCGTATATAATCTTCTTGTTAAAAGATGATAGTAACAGTGGCCTTGATGTGTTAATTAGGAGGATTTGGCTGACAAAATGCAGGTTTTCATAAGTGATAGATGAGAAAACTGTATTTTTCTCTGCATTTGCTGTTGCTATTTTTCGGTTCTATCTCTTCGATTCACATGGAATGAAGATGTCTTTTACAAAGAAAAAAATCTGATTTTTATTACTGTATTTTAATAATTAGGTGGGTTAGTCTAGCTGATACTTCTGTTCGCTGAAATGTATGACTACCCATTATTAATTGTGATGATGCTTCATTACAAAGTTGACAATTCTGCTTATATCTCAGATCCTTTTTGGTGTTGAGAAGGCCATGAAGTATATATTAATAAACTTGTACATTATTTATTCAAACAGCTAAGCATACAGCTCTATCTATTACAAATGAGCATATACTTTTTTATCTCTTATCCTATTTTTTACTATTTCAAATATTAAATAGTTTCAAAGTTTGTTTTTATCAAATGTATTCATGCATATAAAGAATCAACTGTTCTACCCGATTTTAAAATCCAGTGTCCCTATATGAGGCAATCCTTTGACTCTTGTATCTGATTAAGCATTTACTTGTTCTTATATAAATTACATGTCTGTTGGTATCTACTGCCCTTCTGCTATAGCTCTTTCTCCCCTTGCCTTCTCTTGCACATATATACCTTCATCTACCTTTTTTTCTTGATAAGCTCAATCCCACTCTCGTTCTAATCAGTGTTTGATGTTAGAGTTTGTGTTATTCTGAATCCTACCCAGAGCTCATCTTCCATTTACTTGGCTCACTCACTTCCCACATCCCTAAACTACCATTTCACTTCTCTCTCTTCAAACATCTAACGTCTTCCTTCTGGTCATCACTCACAGCTGACCTTGCTTCCTATTTTCCTGAAAAAACCAATGAGGGTAGAAGAGAAGACCTCCAGAAGCTCTCAGATAGGACATGTTGACCCCACATCCTTCACACTCTGCTCTGTCTCCCATAAGGACAGGTGGACCCCCTCACTCACATGTTTGCCCCTCACCCTGCCCAACAGACCCACACTGGCCACTCTAGGCACTGTTATAGCACTTTTCCATATTCTGCACTTTCTTCCCTTCTACTGGATCACTATGATTATCAAATACCTTCCTCACATTTTTAAAAAGAGGAAATACTATCAATACATTTAGAGTCAGTTCCCACATTTCTCTACTTCTCTTCCTCCTATCCCAATCTTCCATTAAGGCAAATCTCTACAAAATGTTGTCTGGACAGACTTGCTCTTTTCAACTGAACTCTTCACATTTTCTCTTGAATCCTCCTCAATCATGATTTCATTCTCACCATGCTTGCAAAGCCGTTAATAAGAAGACGAATTCCCAGTTGTCATGTGACTCGAACATCAACATTTGGTATAATCAAGCTCTGAAACAGTTTTTTCCCCCCTTTGGATTCCAGGAAACACCTGGTGTTCCAGCCTTTGTTTCTCAGTCTGTTTTTCTGATCTCACCTCTTGTGCTCTGACCTCCAAATGCTGGTAAGCCCCAGGACTGTCTTCCATTCACACTCAAACCCCTCGTGACATTACCTAATTTCATGGCTTCAGATTTCCATCTCCAGCCTGAACCATTCCTCTGAATTCCAGAGTGTCCCATTCAACTGCTTTGTCAATATTTCTACTCAGATGTCTAGTGGATGTTTCCAGCTTACCATGCATAAGAGCACACCTCTAGGAAGAAAGAAAGAAACAGGAAGGAAGAAAAGAAGGAAGGAAGGAAGGGAGGTAGGAAGGAAGGAAGAAAGGAAGGAAGGAAGGAAGGAAGGGAGGGAGGGGAAGAAAGAAAGAAAGACCGGACTAAGGAAGAATCTGCTCTGCCAGTAGTAAAGATCCTGTCTGGCTTTGTCATAGACTTACTTTTCATTCAGTCCAACAGCAAATCCTATTAGTTCTGCCTCCAAATTATATTCAGATTTAGGACCCCACTCTTTCCATCCTTATCACCACCACCCTAGGCAAAGCCCTGATCTTCCGTCATCTATATTGTCACAGATGCTGGCAACTGATACACCTGCTCGGCCTTGAACTTCTTTTCCGTCTGTTCTCAACACAGAAGCCAGACTGATCAAGTTAAAATGACACATTATGCCATAACTGGACTCAAAATAGTATTTCTTACAAATTTCAATTTATTTCTCTTAAATATTTCTTCACTATAGCATTAGGGCAGTTTCAAAAGACAGCATAAGGAGATGTGCACATTCACTGGCTGTTCCAAGTGCACCTATATGTTGAAGAACCATGTTGTCAGAATCAGCATCCCAATGTCTTATCGACAAGTCCCTACCTGGGGTGGCTGTGTTTGGGGCTGGCAGAGTCTAGACAGGGAATGTGGTGGGGAGCACAAGGTGGAAACTATGTAGGAGGCCCTGACGAAGGCTGTCCTTTTCCAGCCGGAATTACTCTTAAGGAGAAGATCCAAGACACCAGAAAAAGGATAAGCACAGTGTATTTGCAAGGTACATCCACTTTTCTGTGTTCTCATCTTTATGTGGCCTGGCATCTTTGTTAAAGTCCTTCCGTCCTTTGGGATGCCCCTGGGCCTTATTATCGGAATGCTTGGCCTGAAACTCACTACGATGAATATTGGGCTGCATATCATGCTGGTCTCTCTCCAGAATTGGAAATAGCAGAGAACACAAAAATCCAATTGCTGACAGCAGAGGAAGGCCAAAACACTCAGCCAAGCTTTAAAGGCCATTTCCCAAAAGTGGTTTTCCTAAAATCTGCTAGGAAAGTTGAGGTACCCTGAAAATGCACCATGCTTAAACTTCATCTCATGTAATTCCAGTTGGAAAACCTAAGGAAGCAAAGCTACTTGGACTTGGCCTTATAATAAAATGTGGTTTGTGGGTTCAGAAGGAAAGAAAGGCTGTTATGGGATTAAACTCCAAAGAAGGCAGAAACCAAAGCTATTGGAAAACAGTTAAAGCTTTTCAGTGTGTTCATGGCCATCATGTAGAAGAAGAAAGCCATGAAAATACCTACATCTTACTAGAGAACCTAAGGTGGCTTCTGGCAATATACAAACCCAAATCCTTCAGAAGATTTAATCCCTACCTAAAGCACCGCCGCATGAGTGGAGGGGCAGGATATATGCAAAGCAAAGCAGCTTTAGGGATTGGTTAATGCATCCAAGATGGACAGATGCACAAGCAGTTCTTGCACTGAAAACAGTGCTGGGGAGATGCATGGAAATCAAACACAGAGCCAGGAGATTCCAGAGATCCCATAGGAAAGGAAATGTTCCATATTTTGGGGTAGTAACACAACTTGAACAAAGGTTATCTAACCATCTAACCAAAACTTTTTGGCACTAGCATTATAACTAGTATCCTCCCATAGAAGGTCCTAGTTAATATCCTGAACTAGTGGTTTCTTTCTACCATGCTCACCTTATGCCACATTTATCATCTTTGGCCATGCGGTTACGTATATAGATACCAACCCGCCTTCCCTGAGACTTGCCTAAAGAACACAAGTGAAGCATATAAAAATGAAGGTAAAAATTACGAAAACCTTAGTAGAAAAACATGAGTGAACAGAGGTGAGATAGCTAACACCACACTGAAAGGCTTCTGCATCCCTATTATAGAAAACTAGAATCCTAGTAAGGACTTCTAAGTGAACAAGTATCCCATATTAGAAATCTTGCATATGTATGGTTGTCAATTGAAGCTTTAAACGAGCTGGGCAGTCTGTTAAAATGTGTTTTGATACAGAAACATACACATATATAAATATGAAATATAGGGGCGCCTGGGTGGTTCAGTGGGTTAAAGCCTCTGCCTTCGGCTCAGGTCATGATCCCAGGGTCCTGGGATCGAGCCTCACATTGGGCTCTCTGCTCAGCAGGGAGCCTGCTTCCCCTCTTCTCTCTCTCTCTCTGCCTGCCTCTCTGCCTACTTGTGATCTCTGTCAAATAAATAAATAAAATCTTTAAATAAATAAATAAATAAATATGAAATATAATATATAATAATAAAATACTATATATAAAAATATGTGTGTGTATGTGTGTATGTATAGGATGTGTGTATATAAATGTTTTTTAAAATGGCAGTGGCCAGTTAGAGGAACTAAAGATTGTGTAGAGCTTTCGTTGGCTGTTCTTGACCACACTCGTTATTGTCACTAAGAAACCCAAATAGTTAAATTTGCTGAAACTATAGGACACAATTTTATAATACACACACAGTGCTAAATAAACATGCTTTATGAAATTTTCAGAAGAAATTTTTTTCCATGTTGTTTGTAAATTCAAGCCATGAATTTGTACTTGCCATGATTACTCATAATTGGCAGTGTTTCTTTCAGAAAGTAATAAAAAATGACACTTGCTCTAAAAGTGCATTAATGAAAACACAATTTGATATGTTAGTGCTTTCCAAGCATCAACCAGACATAGCCTTACTTTTCTAACACTAAATTACAAGACCTCCCTGAGGAAAATTAATTAGAAAATCATTTTATATGTGTGTGTGTGTATATGTGTGTGTGTGTGTGTATGCATATATATATATATACATATATATATATAATCAATATTTGCCTCAAATTTCCAAATGCTGTGTTAGGGTCTGTGTAATACACAAATAAGGCATGGCTTATTTTTCAGGTACACTCACGTTGCTTATTATTTGGTTAATATCTTTTTCTCTATGAACAAATGTAAACACATCAGAGAACATCAAACTGGCAAAGTGTGTGGTTCCAAAATTAAAAGCCGATGTGAGAAAAAAAACAATAATGATTGTCTGGAGAAGGGAGAAAAGACTTTCCATGGAGGTGAAGCTTGACTTAGACTTAAAAGAGTGGGTACAGCTTGGAGGGTGGTAGCCTGGGACAGAACTGGGAAGCAGCTTTCCATGCCAGCTGACATCATAACTTCATGACATCTCACACAAGAACACAGTACATATTTGGGAATGCATGACTCAATAAAGAAATGTTGAAACAAAAATGCATTTTTGAGTGGGCTCTGAGATGTCTGATTGCAACAAATGTTATGTGTTGCTAGACATTGAGAAAAGGCTCCCTCCCCAGGCAAGTTTTCAAGTAAGACTCCCTTCTTGGTCAACATCTTGTTTGTGATCTTGCAAAAAAAGATCCTGAGGCAGAGGACCCAGCTAAACTGCATCTGGATCCCTGATCTATTGAAATTGTGAGATAATAAAGATGGGCCACAAATTTTGTGGTCATTTTTTCCACAACAATAGGTAACTAATAAAGGATGACATGGACGTGAGCTGAGAGATAAGAGATGAGACGGTACAGGGTTCAGCAGAGGATAATACTGCATGAGCAATATTTAGCTTATGTGTAGACACATTAGAGAACACAAAAAGATACTGAGGAAAATCATACATTTAGAACCTTATGGAATTATTTAGGCCTGAAATATTAAGTGCCTAACTGTACTGGAATCCATGGGAATTAAGATATTGTGACCCCTGCTGCTAGTCATTTATTGAGAATTGTTTTCAGTACTTGACAACTTCTAAGCAACTTATGCTCATGGATTCAGTTAAAATTTATGACTAATCTGTAAGTTCCTGTACTGCCCTATTTTTTACGTGATGGATAATAACTGGGCAAAATTAATGACTGATAGATCCAGGCAATGTGATCCTAAAGCCCATGTTCTTAGAGATAGGTGCTCTTAGGATGACTTGGGATTCAAAGAATATAGATAGAGAAGCTCTACCTTGAGAGCAGTAGGGCTGGTGGGTTCCACAGCTTAATAGTAACCAGAATGCTCATTACTAATATAGACAAATTATTTTGCATTATATCTGAATCTGACTCTAAAAATAGAAATATTATAGTGCTTTTAATTATAAAGGAAATGTTCAGTTACTACTTCATTGTATAAGAACAATAACAAAATTATTTTTAATATTTCAGAATTTCTTTTTCAGGTTGAAAAAACACAGAAGATGCTCTGAATAGAAAATATATGGCTTATGAGCAAAAAACAAAATAGCATGAGTTTCATAAATGTGTGTTTTGTGCCAGAATAGATTCCCAACTGGTTTTATGGCTGGAGATTTCAAAAGCTATGAAGGACAGGAAATAAATTAATAGCATCACGGTTGCATGATTGCAACATAACTTTTATCCTAATGACAAGTGTACCATAGCAATAATAAAAGTTTCAGAAATGATGAGGCACTTATGCCTTCAATGAACCAGATAAGTAGATATTTATATTATATCTTTGGCAGAGGATACAATACTACATTTCATCATGAAAAAAACCACTGAGATCTGTGGTAGACATTGAAAACATCTGGTTTATTGGACTTCAGTAATCATTTCAAAACCTTTCGCTCATAATATGATTTTGTAGAAACAGCGTATATGCAGGACTGGACCATCCAGAAGCAAATCAGCCCTGTGTTGCGGACTTGTTTGCATTTGGTGAACTGAGATGTAACCCCATGTCTAAGGGCTGAAATGCAAACTGTATCACAGTCTTTGGATTCGGGAAAGTGAGGGAGTTACAGGGGTCAAGGACGAATGAATTTTCTAGCTCAGGGGAGTGGTGGAGGTGTCTATAAATGGGATGGGGGAAGATGATGGTTTGGTTGCATGAAACTAAGGTCGTGAAGATTATATTCACATTTATAGGAAAAAAACGAACAAATACACCATCAAGAAAGAAGGTAAAAGGCACACTTGCTTATTCTAAGCATTAATTCTAGCTAGAAGGGAAAAAAAATCCCTCTGAAAAGTCATCCTTCATGTGGTTTTGAGGTATAAATTCACGTCACCTGTATATTCCAAAAATCCTAAGAAAACCGTTTCATTTTTAGTGGGCTCCGGTTGTTAGCACCCTTAGGCGTTTTCATGAGTAAAGGCAGTCATTTCTGAAAAACAAACAAACTTCAATCTAGGCCTCCAAGAATTCCCACAGATAAAGTGGGAAGACTCTTGCTTACAGCAGAAGATTAGCAAACATCTCCACTCCCTGGGGAGCAAGTGTGGTGTCGTGGGTGAGAGCGGGTGCCCACCGTGGAGTGAGGAGCACGCCCAGACTCCAGTCACAGAACACAAAATACAGATGTTTGATATGTTTTTGAGAAGACAGTCACGAAATTGGAGCAACATTTAAGACATAAACCAACAGGTTTTGAAAATAATGAAAAGAATACCTCTATATGAGAGCTATAATTGAAAAATTGAAACCCAAGATCAGACAGACATAAGAGAGTGAGAGATCCCTGAAGCCATCAGAATACAGGAAAAGATATGGGACTGTGAGAGAAATGCTAAAAATTATATAGAAAATAGGAACATTCTAATACATACTTCATTAACCTTCCACAAGGAAAGAAGGGAAACAAATTTAAAAAGAGGCACTATTCAAAGAAATAGTGTCTGAGAGTTTAATCGAGAGGAAGACCGCAAACTACAGATCCAGGAAGCATGAAACGTGCAAGTAAAAGGAAATCCACACTTAACATTTCACATTAAAATGAAAGAACCTCAAGGAAAAAGAAAATAAATTAAAAACACTCATAGAGAGAAGACAGATCACCTACAAAGAACAATAAGGCTGACAGCTGACTCATAGACAGCATCAATGAATGCAGAGAAAGAGTAAAATAATCGTTTTAATGTTCTAAGAGAAAATACTCATCCATTTAAACTTCGAAATTCTAATCAGGAACGAATTTTAAAAAGTTTTGATATGTGAAACCCAAAAGTGTCTATCACCAGCACACTTTCACTAAAAGAAATTTGTAAAAAGACACATTTCAGAAATAGGGGAAATGGTTTCAGGATGTAGATTTGACACAAAAGACACTGTCTTTTTTTTCTTTTTAATTTAACTACATGCGTAAATATAAGTGAACATTAGTTCTGTATAAGAATAACAGGAGATGTCTAATTTGAGTGGTTGGAATAAAGAAAGCAAAACATGGGTAGGAGAGGGAGACTCAAGTCTAGGTGGCAAATTTCTCAATGAAAGGAGGGGGATAAACAAGTCTGTAGGCATCAGGAATGAGGGGGGTGCCAGGGAGAGTCCGTGTCAGAGCGAGAGGAGGTGATCAAAGGACGTCTTTGGCCTTACATTCTGAGAGACAGAGGAGGCAGTCCCTGAGGGCTGACTCTACCGCAAGGAAATGTAAATTCCTGGCAAAGCAGTGTAAATACCCAAGTCAAAGTGCCTTTACAATTGGAAGTCCATATGCTCTTTTATGTGCTACAGAAACGCAGGGAGGTTAACAAGTGAAGGAAACTCTCTATGCAGTTCCCAAGAATAAAAGTTCTTTACATCCTGGGACTGCCAGGGCTTCCTCCTCTCATTAACATATCATTCTTACCCCTTGGTTTGCCCCGTCTCATTAAAAGTAAAAGAAACTGCAAGCCTCATGCCACAATGCAAGGTTTTATGTTAGAATGTATTTATTTAAAGAAGTCAGAGGGGAGGACATTATTATTACTCAGCTTAATTTCACTTTGAAAGGAAAGCTCAAGCATCAGATGCTAATGTGTTCAATTTCCTAAACAAGTCCCCTTTGAACAGTAAAAGCATTTCTTTGTCAAAGCCTTCTATTTCTTCCCCCTCTTTCCATCAAAAGAATAGAAAAAAAAAAGTTGACTTTCTTTTGATTTTTATTTTATACTCTATCAATATGTTAGGAAAGCTTTTAAGAGATAATCCCTACTTTTCCTGATATGTTCAAATATGAAACAGTCATGTAATTAATTTATCTTCTGCAAAGATGGGTTTGCCATGAGTTTTTATACCAGGGCCGGGGACCAAGAATAATAAGCAGAGTGGGTCATCTTAATTTATGCCCCCTTGAATTTTCTCCAAATTTTTGCATTCAAGCTTGTTCCTGGTGCCCTTTAGCCATGGAGACTGTAGAACAGCCATCTGTACTTGTTTATTTCCTTATATCTTTCTGATCTTTACCTTGAGACACACCACTATTACTTACTCTGTGATCCTGACCTTGTCAGTCTGCCAGTTGTGCCCTGGTGCTAAGAGCCCTTGTATTCCTGCATATTGTCATTATTCTTTGTTAGATAAGCCCTCCCATTCTCGAAGAGCACTACGCTCTGATTTTGCTGCCCTTTACTCCATCTTCACTGGAAGAACTAATCCTATCCCTTTCCCTTATCTCTAGCACCTTCTAACTCTTACATCTTACATTGTCTTTATGCTTTCTGCCTCTTAACTTCCTCCATTCCCCAAGAAACCGTCCTTGGTCATCTGCTTCTGTGGAGACCAAGAAAATTAAGGCCATCCTACCTCAAGTTTAGCTGATGTGGGAAACAGAGGCAGAAGAAAATCATTAAAATTCCTCTACTGACAAGCCCTTGAAACAGACAGAGTGGCTCTCCCCTTGGGACTTAACTGCCCTCACCTTGAGATTTTGCTAAGGACAATACTAGCCTGACCAACCTCCTACCCCAACAGGTCCGACCAGGATCCTGTAAGTCTACTTTAACAATTCCTTTATCTTTAAACCTCCAAGATAGTGTCGAGAATCTTTCCCAAGTGTATGGCCCACTGATATACATCTAAAGGGTCTCACGAGAAGATTTTTATTATTGGTAATAAATAACCTTTCTCCCAACAATAGCTAGCCCCTCAAGGTCCTGGAGACCTTGCTTCCAAAAATCCTTGGAGACTTACATCATCCATAATCCCCTCTGTCCTCACCCACCACGGAGTCCACCCCTACTCTGCCTTTAAAAACTCTGACCGTAATCTGGTTTCGGGGTCCAAGTCCCTACTCCGCTGTGCCAGGTATACTTGGGCCCAAGCTTAAGCCTGTCAAATAAACCCTTGTGTGATTGCATCGGTGCTTGGCTCCTTGGTGGTCTCTCACACGTGAAAACTCGGGCATAACATTCTCATCCCATCTCTTCCCTTGATTTGCTTTGTCTTGACTTAAATTAGCCTCTCTATGAATGTGTAATGATCAACGTGGGTGAAAGGGCTCTCTGAAAAAGGTAAAGTTTGACCCACCAATTAGGTCTAAACTTGAAACAGCCTGTGTGTCTTTTTAAATATCCAAAACAAGAGGTACATTATAATCTATCAAGCTTGAATATGTAATTATGAGAATAAACAAGCATATCTGATACTTTAGAACAAAGAGATACAACAAGTATTAGGCAGAATTCATGCATATGGCTTATACTTACCCCTGTAAGAGTTTCACAGAAAACATAGGCACAGAGCCCCATATTAAACCACCCATCCATGAATGTTCTCTCTGGCTCCTTCATAACTCTTTTTTTTTTTTAAGATTTTATTTATTTATTTATTTATTTATTTATTTATTTATTTGGCAGACAGAGATCACAAGTAGGCAGAGAGGCAGGCAGAGAAAAGGGGAAGCAGGCTCCCTGCTGAGTAGAGACCCCGATGCGGGGCTTGATCCCAGGACCCGGGGATCATGACCTGAGCCGAAGGCAGAGGCTTAACATAATGAGCCACCCAGGTGCCCCGCTCCTTCATAACTCTTGACATTAACTGAATCACTCTGGATAATGAGGCTGAGTATAAAGATCAGGAGAGCAAAAAGAATACATTAACCCCCCAAATCCCCGGGCCTCCTGATTCTCTCCTTCCTTGACTCCACCAAAATAATTTAATGAACCTCAGCGCAGGTTTAAGAGAATCATTTTTGGTTTGGCTTTTTCCTAATTGGTGTTGAGTCCTGTTGTGAAGGTCTGTAAAACTAGCCACTTGTTTTAGCTGTATTTTGGTACTTCGTTAGCACACTGGACATTAAAATCAATGTCAATATATTTTATTGTTTAAAGTGAAGAAAAACACATTTTGACAATTAAAAAGTAAGTTGATTATTTCTTGTTATATGTAAAATCTGGATAATTAACCAAACTTCTAGAATCAATATTCTTTTAAGCAGAAAACCAACTTCCCCTAAAATACTTTAAAATCTCCTTCAGTATTATAACATATACTAATAAATAAATTCAATAGTTTTCTTTTCTGAATTTATTAAGAACTATCGATGACATTCTTCTGATGTTACCCTTGTCACTTTTATGACTGGTGCTATACTCTTTTTTTTTTCTCAATTACCACTATAATTATCACTGCATAATTTATAAATATTGCTTCCAGAAACTGTATTGTTTTTGCAGCTGTGTGTGTGTGTGTGTGTGTGTGTGTGTGATTGACAGTCTGAAACATTTCTCACATAGTTCAAGAAAACTCTTCTCATTTTTCTGTCCTTAATCTTGATGGCACTATTTTTGTGTTAATTCCATGGTCATCTAGTGAAAAGCCACATGGGTAAAGCAAGACATTTACAGTGATAGAATAAACATAGAGTGACCTAGATGTTCAAGGGAGCAGGCAAATATGAAGGAAAAGTCAAGGAAATGGTATGCTAAATTGAATTAATTATGAATATTTTAGAAACCTCATTGACTCTTTTGGTAAATACAAATCTTTTACTGAAATCATAGTTGCTTTCTCTCTTCAGTAGTCTGCAGCTAATCATGTATTGCATTTTTAGTTCTTTATCTTTCTTCCAATTTCCACATTGGCTTTTAACTGATATTTAATAAACCCATATCTTATACAAATAATATGTATTATTTAAGAGTATAACAGATTTGATTATATGTACACAGAAATTAATAACTTTTAAAACTTCTGAAGGTGTCGGTCTTCTTGTTTTGTTGGTCTGCTTGTTTTTTTGTTTTTTTAATTAAATAAGGTAACATCTGGAAAAAGAGTTTCTCTGAATGAGTTATTAGAGATACAAAATTTGAAATGCACTTAAAAAGACCACATTATCCACTGAATTAGCCAAAATTAAAATTAATTTAGGGCTATATAGAGAAAATGTTACATGTGTTGAGTGGAGGCACCACTGTATAGTCATAGAATCCTTCTGTGAAAATTGCATACGTAATGGAGCCAAATAAATGCTCACCACAGACTGAATCTTATATAAATTTGTGAGAGTTTATTCTTAAGAAGGAACTTAATAATAGATTATTAAATGTCAAATGATTGTTTACTATTACTTATTAAAGCAGAATTCTTATATAAAAATAACAGATTGACTTAATAGTTTATGGTACAAAAATAGTGTAAGAGCACACTTCTATTAAAATAATTAAAATATAATAGACAGGTACTTGAATACTTATGATAGAACATCAAATTTTATTTATTTTTTCTTTTCATTTTTTAGAGGGGGGAGAGAGAGAATCTTAAGCAGGCTCCACACCCAGCTGGGGCTTGATGTCATGTCCCTGAGATCATGACCTGAGATGAAATCAAGAGTCAGATGTTTAACTAAATGAGCCACACAGGCACCATTTAAATTTTAAAATTCTGGGGAATACTGATAATGGAGGAGGCTATGCATGAGTAGGACTGGGGAAATATAGGAAATCTCCGTACCTTTGGCTCAATTTTGTTGTGAAAAAAAATTTGCTCTAAAAAAAATCCTATTGAAATATTAAAACAAAATTCAGAATATGAAATTGTATGTAGACTTAGGTGGGAAAATGCAAAAAAAATCCTATGCATGTTGACAGGTTTCAATTTAATTTAAGAATAATAAAAATAATTAAAATAATTTTGTTAGGTTTGTTAATTTTCTCAGAACTATAAAATCTCATAATTATCATATATAATATTTTTAAGCATGTAAGAATGATTTAAAATGCAGCATCTGAAAAGGATCTAATTGATATCATTGAGAACTTAACTTTTTGGAGAATTTTAATAGATACCGAATTTAAGAAACCCCAATCCAGTTGGTTCTTGACTTCTGTTTCCAAAAGAATTGCACACCCAGATACCTTCTCACACACACACACACACACACAAACACACATGTGTACATATACCACACATGTACAGATAGATAAGAAACATTATTTTTTATAAATGGAGAAGGGATAAAAATAAACAAAAATATAAATTATTTGTTTACATGCTTAAGAAAGTATCACAGTGAGCAATCCAACACAAATAATTTTCCAAATAAAAATAAAGTGCCAAAGATATTGCTTTTAACGTTATTTGATTTTTGTTTGTTTGTTTTTTAGCTTTTGATCCTCTTTATCTATTTCACTCACACACACACACCCTCAACAGCCTTCTGGCTACCACTGGTTTGTTTTCTGTATTTAGAAGTCTGGTTTTTGTTTGTCTCTTTCCCCTCTCTTTATTTGTTTGTTCCTTTCGTTGTATACATTCCACATAGGTATGAAGTCATATGGTGTTTGTCTTTCTCTGATTGACTTATTTCATTTAGCATTATACCTTCTAGTCCATCTGTGTTGTTGCTAAAGGTAAGATTCCATGCTTTTTATGGCTGAGTAATATTTCATTATACATATATACATACATATATATAATTCTATATATATTCCATATATACATATGGTATTCCATTATATATATCCCAGATCTTCTTTATCCATTCATCTACAGATGGATGCTTGGGTTGCTTTCATATATTGCCTATTATAAATAAAGTTACAATAAACAGCAAGGAGACATTTCTAGAAAGAAAAGAAGGGAGGAAAGGAGCAAAGGTGGAAGGAAGGAAGGAGAAAGAAAAGAAGGAAAAAGAAATCTCAAAACACTTTTCTCTGAAGTACTAAAACAAAACAAAATCAAACCAAAGCAATGAAACTTCCAAATATATACAAGGTACATATAAGCAACACTAATAAATGTAAATGAATGAATGAATGAATGAATGAATGCAATAGCATGTTCTTTCTTCTGATTCACTCTTATCCCTTATTTTCTTGATGGCTACACTACCAACAACAGAAAAAATGATCATCTTATTATCTACTTTTTGTGAGCCTCTCCTGTAACCCTCACATATAAGTATCACCTAAACATTTTAAATATGGTGGGATTTTTTTTCCAGGATGGTAGAAATGATGATACTTTTTCCACTACTTTTCCTTTTGAACATTTTCAAGATACTTTAAAAGTAACCAATTTACCATTAGGTGTCTCATAAATGAAAAAAAAAAGAGTTATTATTTTACTAGCTATGTCTTCTTCTGTCTACACATGGTTTTTACATCAATAACTCTGTCTTTTGTAACTGAACTCAAAAGGGTGTCTCTCAATCGTACTTTGTTACACTTTTTTTTTTTTTTAAACACAGAAGAATTTTCCTTTGGGACACTATGAGGACTAATTTGCAGTGAATTTAGAAACATATTGTCTTGGGCCCCTCCTCTCCTACCCCCAGGTTCCTTCAGCTCAAGATGGTCCAGCCCAGTTCTTGGGGGATGTATAAAGGAGAGCATCTTTTCAGGAAGTGCTACTTCAAGGGTGAGAAGATCTCAAAGAAATACCTAGATTGGACTCTGGTGGTAGTAAGAAAAGGCTCCCAAATCTCAGATAGGAGACCTGGACAAAAAGAAATACCTGGTGCCTTCTCATCTCACAGCTGGTCAGTTCCACCTTTTTTTTTTTTTTAAAGATATATTAATTTATTTGAGAGAGAAAGAGAGAGCACATCTGAGTGAGGGGTAAGGGCAAAGAGAGAGGGAGAGAGAATCTCAAGCAGACTCCCCGCTGAGCACAGAGCCAAATGTGGGGCTCAATCTCATGACCTTGAAATCATGACCTGAGCTGAAATCACGAGTTGGTCACTTAACTGAATGAGCCACCCAGGCGTCCCTACAGTTGGTCAGTTCTACTTTTTGATCTGGGAGCAAATTCATCTCTGAGCTGAGGATAGATACCTCCTTTTTCTTTTTCAACAATGTCATTCCATCCACCAGTACCACAATGGGTCAACTATAGCAGGCACACCAGGAAGACTTCTTTCTCTACATCGCCTACAGTGATCAAAGTGTCTATGTCTGTGAAGCTGCTGGCCCTGACATGGGGGTTCCCATTCTACAAAGAGAGAGGCGGTCCTCCTTCCTTGACCTACTCAGCTACCACCTCCTTTCTTCAGGACCTGTATTTCCAAATGTTTGAGATTTTCCACCAGTCCCTCTTAGCAGGAGGGTTAATGGAAGAGGTGGATTCTTATACCTCTCCTTTCCTTTCTCCCACCACATTTCTGACTCCGTTTTAGACTTTTTGACTGTCAGTCTCTGTCACATCCAGTGATTGTTGTGTTCCCCTTCCCTTTCTAACTGCCCAAGGGACTCAGAACCTTACCATTCCCTTCCTTTCACTACCTTTTTTTTTTTTTTTGGAGGTAGATGAAAGGGACTTAAATTGTGAGGAGAAAGTAGGAGTCATATCAGTAAAGAAGAAACCATCAAGCTAGAAAAGAAAAAGAAACATTGTCTTGGAGGCAAACATTTGTAGCTAAGGATATTCATGAGCAAAGTCATGACTATGATGCTTTGAATTAACTAGTTACTTACATCCTGTTACCACCTTTGATTTGGTACCTTTAATAATGGCCTACTGTTCCATAAGCAGGAAGTCCCAGAATTCCATAAAGGCTGTGAAGCTCTTTAGTTGTTCTGTGACCTTCTTTCATGTTATCCACTGGACTCTACAGAGAGGCTTGTTCTCTGCCTTCCCATTTGAGAATGACAACTTACTTTATCAATCTGCCCAACTTTTCACTCAATTTTGCCACAATTACTGTCTTCCTTGGTTTAGGCACCACAGCCCCTGCAAACATCTTTGCTCCCCTCTCTTGCCAAACTGTGTTAAGTGAGTTCCTGCCATTAGCATCCTAAGGTCCTACATCTTTGGGAAAATTAATTAGACAGATATTCCCCATTTTATAGACTCAGAAACTAAGAGAGAGTCATACATGTGATCTTGTTCCAGAGTTCTTGTTCTTTAGAATTATGCCACTAAATAGCTACAAACGACCATTCATTCATTAACTTAATCATGAATTCATGTATTTAAGAAATAAAAACTGGGCTCATTCTATATGCCTCCTATAGCTTCAAAAACCAACATATCCAATATTTTTAAAGCATCCTAATTCAAGCAAGGCGTACTCAATAGCCTCTTTTGCATGCAGTACCTTGTTAATTCAAGTGCTAATTCAAGTGGTAATCCACATATGCCTCCATCTAGATGGAGTTAATGCTAGAAAGACTATATGTCTGCAACCAAAAAAGTTTACATTTTAGCATCCAGAGAGGTTTTTTTTATTACTTTAGGCACATATTTTCACTGTACAACACAGAGAAATCTGTAATGTAATATCCAAATAAATTAACATGAATTTTTGAGTTATTACAAATATTTTAAAAAATATTTTACTTAGTTATTCATGAATGAGAGACAGAAAGAGAGAGAGAAAGAGAGAGAGAGAGGGAGAGAGGCAGAGACAAAGGGAGAAGCAGGCTCCCCAGCCATCAGGGAGCTCCATGTGGGACTTGCTCCCAGGACCCCAGGATCATGACCTGAGCCTAAGGCAGAAGTTTAACCATCTGAGCCACACAGGCACTAAAGTTATTAGAAGTATTTATAAGAAAAATGATATCTAGCAGTTCTTATACAATACCCCTGAACATTTTTCTTTATCAATATATATTTTCAGGTCCTTCTATGACATTTTACATGGCTAGTATAACTATTTTGCTCCTTGAGGATTTAGGCAGAAAAATGCTATGAAGTGGTCAAATCTCTATTTCTAGAAAAAGGAGTGATAATCAATGGAATTAAGAAACAAAGAGAAAAAGGAAAGAAAGATTATAACATTTCTCTTCCATTTCTTCAGTACTCAGTATTATGTAGAAATTTGGTCATTTTAACATCAAATTTAGTATTATCATTTCATAAATAAATTTTTCTAATTTTATGAAAACAGTTCTTTCTCTGACCAAGAATTACATATGCCGTTAGAGGACACCTGTATGAATCTGTGTGCTTTAGGGTTAGGCAAATCTTGAAGATTATTTAATCCAACTAATTCACAATTGACAATCTAACAATTTCTTATATCAGAAACACTACTATACAGTGCCAATCTTACTGATGAAAATGTAGCCTATCCTACACATGTTGTTGACACAGAAGAGTGGTTAGAATTTATTGATTTAGTATGTTCCTCAAGGAAACATACAAATGTAACTTTAAACTTGTTTATGCTTGCAGTTTTTATATGAGCTATAGATGGAAATCTCAAACTTGATGTGACCAGTTTTACTGTTTATATTGCCTTTGGTAAATTCCAGATTTTTAAATAAAAAGTTACATATCACTAACTTACATTATTAAATGATTGTTGAAACAAAGTCGTATGAACAAGCAAAGCATCAAACAATTAATGTTCAAACAAAACTTATAAATCTACTATTGAAAAGTGTGCCACTACTAGCTTCACAATATATGTTGACTGATGATCATGGAACGTAGAATGTAAACACAATGGAATCACAAAATGAGGAAATCTTCGGAGTTACAGATAGAAGAAATACTAAAAGCAGAGCTTCTCCCCTTGAAATGGGGATGATTTGTTCCCCCTCCTTCCAATTTAGGGATGACTCCTTTGAGGCAGTTCTGTGACATGATGAGAGGTCAGGGAATAATGAAATAAGAAAATAAAAAATAAGAAAAAAAGGAAATGGGAGTAAAAAAAATAAAAAAAAACAGTATTTTCCCCAAGACCTTAATTTATGAATTAGTATTACTTGAACTTGGGAAATGTGACTGTCAATGCAAAGGCTTTAGCTCATTTTTTATCACCAGATTTCAAATAATATTGCATTTTAAAATTTAATAATGATCTCATTTTCTGGAGGGGCACACCAATAGAAAGCACAGAAACAGTGTTTGAGTGTCTCATCACCAAGAACTTAATAGCCATCATCTGTTACAGTGACTGACAGGGAAAAGAAAGCAAAATTACCATACATAGTTTCTTTAGTAATACTTGTTTATAACCCAGAAACATGCCTTCTATAGGGCATAAAACTTTAGTGGGGGGATCTAAATATGCAATACCAACAGTCATTACCTCCATCATCACCAGTAACAACTAAGTAAGTACCTCCATGATCGAAGTGTGAGGAAAGTTCCTCTATACTCAGAAAAGTAGTGTTAGAATATCTGTGTATTCAGCTGAGAAAAAAGGATAATATCTTTGTATTTATTGCTGTAACATTTTCAGGTTATGGTAGTTTCAGTTTATAATATTTCATATGAAGAAACTAAATAAAAATAAATAGTAAGAGTCTGTAAAGAATCCCATTTAAGATGAGTGTTCAGATTATAAATACTGAACACATGAGTGATTACCAGCATAATGCACACAGATATCCTACTTCAATGTGTCAAAAAATTGCAAAAGTAGCACTTTATTAATAGATGACATAATGATATTTTAATATTTTTGTCATCAGGAAACTGCTTGGCTGCAAATGATCTTCACTGGAAGCATTTGGCTATGAGATGTTATTTTTTAAAATATGTGTAAATTTTCCCATCAAACCTTCAGTTAAAAATACTATCTCACAAATGTAATCTCCCTCATTTTTTAAATAAAGCATCCTAGAGATATTCATTTATATGAAAATCAATTTCAATAGCTATAAAACCATAATGCAAGTTACAAGAGGTAGATTTTGCCTGAATTTTTCTATGTGTTGTTGAGCTACAAGAATAAAAAACTCACCAAAAAATTAGTTTAATGGAAATTAAGACTATAAATGCACAACAAAGCCAACACTACTGGTTGAAAATGGTTTTAAAAATAAAAAGAGAATCACTCAAATCAGTGCTAAGTACAAAGGAAATTTGGATTCAATTTCCAACCTTTAATGAAATAGTTTCATGTTTCATAGATTTTTTTTCTAAAGATGGTTTTTCAAGTCCTCCTCCAATCTTCTTTTAAATACTCTATAATTTTAAAGGCTATTGACAAAGGATGTAACAAAAATTCAACTGCAATGTATCCTGACTGCCATGGGAAATATTATACTCATTCATTCATTTATTCACTCGACAAACACTTATTAACTGCTTACCCTTGTCAAGTCATGTTCCCTGAAAAAAATTCTTCCCTTATGATCTAGTGGAGAAGAAATTAATAATGACAGTAAGTGAAATAGATAGCGTGTCATATAATAAGTGTTATATAATAAGTACAAAAAGGGGGAAAAGTTATGCTTAGTGGATTAGAAATGCCTGAGGGGGGAATATTCATGGAAAGCCCCTCAGTGAAGATGGGTTTTGAGTAAAGATGGGTTGAGAAGTTAACAAATTAGCCTTGCAGTTATTAGAAGGAGGAACATTTGTCTGCTGGGGTGAGAGGCTGCCTCCTATGTTCAAGAAACAGACCAGAGACCTATCTGGCCAGAGCCGGGAGAACGAAGTAATGAATGGAGTTGTCAGAACAGTAATGAGAAGTCAGCTCTGGAGTCTTAGAATGTGTGGTAGGGATTTGGCTGGGCTATGAATGAGATGGGTGGCACTGGAGGGTTTTGAGCAGAGGAATGACTTCATTCAACTGAAATATTAACGATCCCTCTGACTATCCTGGTAAAAAGATGCTATAGGGAGCAAGGTCAGAAACAGGGCTGATTCAGGGACACAGGAAAATTGTTTTCCTTCTGTTTCTTAACCAGAAAATATTGACTTCTGTAGCTAGAATATGTATCCTCAAGAAGTCTGCATTATATATTCTTATATATTACATATAACAGTGATTTTATCATTTTTAAAATTTCAGACATTAATACATGCAAAATACTACATAAAAGTTACACATGCCCCTACCACTTAGGTTAAGTAAGCAAAAATAACCACCCAGCCTGTAAAGATTGCCCTGCCTCGCGATAATCCCTTCTTTTCCCTCACCCCAGAGATAATCGCTACCATAACCGTAATGTTTATGACTCTATGATTCATACTTCACATTATTTTAAGCAGATCTAAGAATGTAAGTGTATTTCCTTTTCATCAGTTAACAGTGCGTCAGGAAAAGAGAGTATTTCGAACAGAGTGAAGGTAATGCAGTGAGTTGTTTACAAAATGTTGGGAAGAAGAGGAATTAAAAACAGATAAGAAGATAACCCAGAGTCTGCGAAGATCCTGGATATTTTAACCCTGAAGCTGCTGCTACCGGGATAATTCCAACCGTAGAAGGTGCAAATTAGCTTGTATTCCTGCCTGTGTCCTGGGGGAGCTCAAGAGACAGGAGTCCCTGAGGCAGGGGCTGCCCTCCTCCAGAGGCCAGAGACACCTGCTGCTGTGAGGCCACCAACGCCCAGCTACCGCCAGGGAAGAAAGAAAGGGGATAAGGAAAAACTGGAAATTAGCTGGTAATGAAATCTAGGGAAAGTAGTTTTCAGAGTTTCAGCTCTCTGCCATATATAGGAAAAACATGGCAGGTTGGAACAGAGTCGGGAAAAATGCAAAAAATGGCCAGCACACTTCAATATGATTTTAATTTTTTAAAGGATTGTTTTTGGCCCCAAAGGTAAATCTTTAAAATTACCCAGAATTAATTCCTCTCTTTGGTGTAGAGGTCCAATTTTACTTTTTCTTAATATACTACCAACAATTGATATTTATACCACAGGCTTACCAAAAACCAGAGCCAATGTTTTCATATTTTATGCTTACTCATATATTAAGTTCTTTTTCAGGGCTCTGTTTTCTATTGAATAAATAAATATATTTGATTATGTCTGTACAGTAATGATAGCTTTTGGGCTTTAGATCAGACAGGAAACATTTCTCCACATTAATCTTTTTAAATATATTTTTAGTTATTCTTGGCAACTATCTCTTTCAAATGCAATTTAAGATTGTGGACCTTTCTAATAAATTCTGTAGGAAATTATTGATATTGCCTTAAATTTTGAGAAACTTACATATTTATGTTACTGATTGGTATCATATCATTATGGATATGGTGTCATATCCTTAATCTCTCTTAATAAAGTTAGATGTTTCTCCGCACACAAGAGTTTATCTTTTGTTAGATTGTTCCTGGTTTTTTTTTGCTGTTGTTACTATAAGTAGTACCCTTCTTTCAATTACTTTAAAAGGGTAATTTGAGACTAGCATATAGGAATACAATTGATTTTGAAAATATGTATTTCATATGTTGATGTATTTTTATTCCTGTGATTTATTCTTTCCCTAAATGGAAGCCTATATTTCCCACTCCCCTTCACCCATTCTACCCTTCCCCCAACCCCTTCCCTCCGGTAATCATCGCTTTGTTCTCAGCATCTATAGATCTGATTCTGCTTTTTGTTTATTCATTTGTCATTTTCTTTTCTCCCTTTTTAAATTTTGGATTCCACATATAAGTTAAATCATATGGTATTTATCTTTCTCTGTTTGACTTTTGACTTATTTAATTAACATCCATCTTCTCATATATATAGAACTTACTAAGTGGGGTTAAAAAAAAGAAAAACATTTCTCATTGTGATGAGAACTTTTAGGACTTACTGCCTTAACACTTCTGGATGTCACAAAGCGGTTGGCAGCAGTCACCACGTTGTGCATTACATCTCCAGTACTTAGTCATTTTTATGAATATTTTCATATTATGAATATGAATAAATTAAGAATAAATTATTCAGATTTATACCCTGACCACCTTCCTCCACTCCCCCTCCCCCCTCATCCCCCTCTGGTAACCCCAAATCTGATCTCTTTTTCTATGAGTTTTTGTTTGCTTGTTTTGTTTTGCTTTAGATTCCACATAGAAATGAGATCATATGCTCAATATCGACAGATGAATCTACTCTGTTCCAGATACCGTTCTGGACTCTTGGAGTATATTACTGAAAAAGTGGACAAGAGAACTCCTCTGTGTTAACGAGGTAAAGTAAAAAATTGCGTTTTTTTTTCACTGTTTTTTGCTTTCTTCCATTCTTATTTCAAAAATAGGAGCTGAATATTATCAAACATATGTAGCAGGATGTTGTAATTGAACAACTGAAGCCAATTTTTTCTGACTCAAAGTCAGTGAAGAACAATGTCTTCCTCAGTCCAAATACATGAACAGAAGTGCACGCAGGACTCAGAGCGGATGTGACAAAAATTGGCCCCACAGTGTGTATACCTCTCCTCATGCAAGAGGATAAATTTGAACGTGCCAGGAAGTTTTTAGTCTGGCAAATTTCTTTACAGAAACACTGAACACCTGACAATTTATAATAAGATTATTCTCACTTTTCTTGAGTTGAAATTAATACTTGCTGGTTATAGAAACCCAAGGGCAAGGGATTAAATGCAAGTTCGAGGTTGCTACTTTCCACTGGTGCCTTATAAAGGCAAACACAAATCTTTCTAAGAGGACGGCACTCATAAATTAGTACTTCAGTACTCACACAAGGAAAGAATTCACCATGAGTGAGCAGGAGTGACAACAAAACATGACTAATCAGGATAGTCAAGTAACTCAGATTATAGCAATCCAATAAAATACAGAACAATTTTCTACGCAATGTTGACAAATTATTGTTGGCATTTCCCCATACCCTCTCTTTCACCCATTCTGAGTCCCAGATAAAAGTAGAGTGGGAAGAGTATCAAAAATTTGTCAGGGAGGACACACAAACACACAAAACTTTTAAGAATAAAAAAAAATAAAATTATTGTAACTTTAAAAGTCAACTTTTAAATGGATTAAATGGATTAAACAGCAGGTTAGGCACAGCTTGAGAAAAGTAGTGACCTGGAAATTCCACATAACATAATAAAATAGATGGTAAAATAAAACAAGATGAAAGTGTGATCAAAAGACACGGGATATGGAATGAGACCACTGAGATGTCTGGTGAAGGCCGTACCTCTCCAAGAGAGACTTGCATTTGCTTCTGCCAGGCTCCCCTGGGAGCTATCAATTTGAAATCATGTTATCTTAATTTCTCAACTTCAGCATTTCCTTAACCATGACAATAACATAAATAATCCAAATCCAAACCTTAAATCTATGTGTGAGAAAATTAATCACTATAAGTTACCTGTGAAAAGATCTTTCCCCTTATGAGACCATAGGTTGGTACACCTTAAAAATTTCCCTTCTATCAGAAACCTATTTTGCTCTCCTGATCCTTTTCAGCAAAGCTGTAGTACTGCAAGGGCCCCGGACTTTTGTGGGGGGTTCAGTCATGGGAGCCTAAGGTGCCATTTCCTGCCTCCCACACTAGTATTAACATGCAAGCATTGAGGTCAGCACAGTGCATATACACTGGGAGCAGGTGGTGTCACTGACTGTTTACATTGCTGGTTTCCTGTCCCCTGTGATATTTTTAGGCTCTCTGACCTCCCTTATGCTCTCAGAAGCTCAGAAAAGAATTTACAAGGAAGTTCTAGAGATTTTCAGAGTATAGCTTTTAGGATATCTAGTAGGCCACAGTGCAGAAATACAATATTTAAATATGTGCTTTGTACTTTTTTTTTTTTTTTTTAAGAGAGCGAGTATGAACAGGGAGAGACAGAGGATGAAGGACAGAGAGAACCTTAAACAGGATCCACACTCAGTGCAGGGTCTAACATGGGGATAATCTCATGACCCTGAGATCAATACCTGAGACAAAATCAAGAGTTGGACGCTTAACTGACTGAGCCACCCAGGCCGTCTGTGGTGATGACTTATGCAAAACAGGATACAAGCATATTCTGATGACGCAAATGATAATTTTTATCAAATACTATCTCAAAATTTCATTGACCAACATTGCAATACGTGTTATTTTTAACATTATGGGCTAAGAAGACATAAGTAATGTTGACTAACCATACAAATGACTTATGTATATCAGGGGAAGATTAAGTGACATGTGGGACACAGTAAGTCAAATAAAGAAAGATGGTAGACAAATTGAGACATGACACGGCATGCAGTTGGGTGAGCATATTCAATCCCAACAACACTGCACCTTGAAAGCCTGGAGCACATTTAACACCATGAGTGTCAAGTTAGTAAAGACAGAAAAATCGCCATATTAACTTGATATTGTTACGTGAACCTTACTGAGTTTATAACTTTACTAAAAACTAAATTGTATTTTGGGACACCTTGGTGTCTGCCTTTGGGACAGGTCACAATCCCAGGGTCCTGGGATTGAACCCCACATCAGGCTCTCTGTTCAGCCGGGAGTCTGCTTCTTCCCCTCCCTCTACCTCTCCACACTGCTCATGCTCTGTCTCTCTCTTTCACTATTTCTCTCAAGTAAATAAAATCTTTAAAAAACAACTAAGTTATATTTAATACATAGTTCATATGATTTACAAATAGAAATGGTTTTTACATATTATGTTTTACTGTATGTTGGCAATATTAAAAATAATTTGTAAAAGTACCCTTAACCATTGCCTAGCCACCCACTCAGAGTACCAAATTCCTCTGCTATCAGTAGGATATTAGCCAAATGTCAAATGGAAGTGATTTGGAATTCTGGGCAACAGCCTTCAAATAGAATCCTTTGAAAATTAGTTCAATATTTAGTTGTAGGAATACTATATTGTAGGAGGTTGGAGGGTCCTTCCTGGTAGCTAAGGCAACTTTGCCTCATAGGAAAATCAGAGAAACTCAAGAATGAATTATATTTTCAAGTTATTTTTGTTATTATGTGTCTAAACAACATGGCCCAATTATGTTTATCTTATATATAAGATATTTATACCATATATATCTTATATCTATATCTATATCTATATTTCTTATCTTATATATATATCAATTATGTTTATCTTATATATAAGATATTTATATCATATATATATCTTATATCTATCTATATCTATCTATTTATATCTTATCTTATATATATATCTTTTATATATATCTTATCTATATCTATATCTATTTCTATATATCTTATCTATATATCATATATATCTTATCTATATGTCTTATATCTATAGATCTAGATATAGATCTATATCTATGGTATAAATATCTTATATATAAGATAAACATAATTGGGCCATGTTGTTTAGACACATAATAACAAAAATAGATACCGTATTTTTTTACTGTGTTCTATGTCCAGAAATTATGGCTAAATCCTATACATGCTTAATTCCTTAAATCCACTTAAACCCCAGAAGCGGAAATTGAGTCTTAGAGAAACAACATGACGCACTCATCATCCCACTTCTGACTGAGCGCTCGCTGTCTCATGTTTAACTCCAGGACATGAATTCTTCATCTTGATGCGGTCATGTCTCTCAGAGAGCTCTACAACAAGACGCATGTTTCTAAAAGAGAAAAAAACTGGCTTTGGGTTTTGCACTGGCCAGAGCAGACTGCTGTGATCTTTCTGTTCTGGCCTCCTCATGCGGGAAGGAGAAAGGGTACCTGCTCCGAAGGATGCTGGAGAGCAAACGACTCTGACCATGCTGCTGGGTGTCTGGTATTTAAGTCCGTTTGCCTCCTGTTGTGGAATACCTCAGCGAGCCTCATTTCTTAGATCCCTCGTTTTCTTCAGGTGTGCATGCTTCTGCTTCTGAGGCTTCTCCTGGTTTCTCCATGTCACATTTGCTCACGCCTCCTCTTCCTTTCTATTAAACCTCTCCTATTCTTCTTCACATCTTTAATTTTCTAAAACATTATCATCCTGTACGCCTCAACTTCTGTGTCCCCCACATTTTGATCTCTGATTATACTGTTGCCCCCTTGCCCATCAACTCCTTCAAGGAACTGTTCTCTTGGTTCACAACACAGTATCACCATCACCTGGCGGGGGTGGGGGGTAGGAGGTGGGGGGTGGACAATCAAACTCTATCAGCATACACTGCCCAGGAAATGTTTTGCAATACTGATTTATCCCTCGTTGTTATTCATTTTTCAAATGATTGCTTTAGAATTATACCATATTCAACATATTGCTTTGGACTTACACTATATTCAACAGTAAAGAGACTGTCGGAGAGTTTGAATGATTCAAGAAAGCTCGCCATGGCTGTTCAAAAAAAAAATGTGATCTAAGTGGATCATAAAGATTGGGCATATGAAAAGACCTCCTTTTAATCAAAATCTACTTTATGGGACATAGTAATACAGCCATGACATTCCCTGTTTTATTAATTAATATCTATTGATAGTAATTCTCTTATTGTATAGAAGAATATTATCCCTAATGAACTAAACTTTCTATAAAGTACTTTTGCAATCATTTAAATTCTTTGCTCTCATGGTGAACGTTAAAAAACAGATGATTAAAATATACAGAAAGATATTTTAGTGATTTAAGAATATAAAACAAAATGTGTATGACAAGTAGGAATATTTTTCTTTAATATTCTAATCGTCTATGTGTCAGTTAAACATCAGTGCTCTGAAAAGAATGTTTTCTTTGTTGTCATAGGTTATTTCCTCTGAACCAATAAGACTTCCAGAATAATCCCAATTAAGTAAAGCTGATTTCAGAAACAGTTTTATAAATATTTAAGAACCAAAACCTTTCATTCTAAACCATGGAAAGTGACTCTGCACTAATATTGTCTGACAGTGACCTAATTAGAATCATTTGCATACTGATGAGACTTTGAAGGAGATAAGCAATGGCATGCTTGTAATAGCTGATTAATTTGTATTTCAAAATAAGCTATGGCTATTTAACAACAACTCAAATGACACATTGAATTAAAAGAGTTGTTCAAGCTACTTCTTAACAATCAACTCCTGTTACAGCTTTTTGATTGTGTTAAGCTTCAAACTGATGAACATATCCCATGAATCCATTTATATTCGTAAGATGACTCCTCATTAAGTGCTTAATTCTCAAATATCTTCAAAATTCTTCATATATCTCTTTTGGTCAAGAAATTTGGAGTGATTTACATGTTGTTAATTAAAATATTTTCTTCTGATGTAGCAACATGCATCG
Source organism: Mellivora capensis (assembly GCA_004024625.1). Lineage (NCBI taxonomy): Eukaryota > Metazoa > Chordata > Mammalia > Carnivora > Mustelidae > Mellivora > Mellivora capensis. The sequence goes on along the minus strand of PISX010013256.1, from coordinate 10,104 downwards.
GAATAGCACAATGCACTTTTCAAATAATCTTATATCATCCCCCAAGGACGTAATTCCCATGTTTTCATTATTGAAATCGTTGAACTGAAAGGTAAAGAGATTTGAGCACAGAAAGCAAGTCAAAATGAGCCAGGATGCTGGGTCACTCTTCATTGTGCCTCCTAACATGAAATAAAACATATAGAACCTTACATAAACTGACCAGGACAACCAATAAACTCATGCAACCCATCTAATTTACTGTCCCTTATTGATCATTTAAGTGTAAAATGTCTAGAATCATTCACCAATCGCCGCAACTGGAAATGGACAAGCGAGTTGCGGTGATTTATAGAATGTCTTCCTCCTCTGACCCATTAATCTCCCTTTCATGTAAGTTTCAAATGATTACTGTGGTTTATTTTCATAAAGTGAAGTCACTCTACAGTATAGCTATTCTGTTATCAATTACTCTATGCCTGGCAGTCCTGGAAAGAATGCTCTGATGACATAATTGTAGGTGAATTATGAAAATAACAGGCCCTTACCCAAGAGAAAGTTCAAGTTTTCACCCCCAAAAAATTTCTTCATTGACCCCAGAGGGCACATCGAGCATAGACAACGGCTAGTGTTATTTATGTGGCCTCTGACAAGATTAAGAATTACCATTGTTGGAATTTCAGGTAACAAAGAAAGAACTAGCAGGTCAGCACAAATGAGGAGGAAAAGGCAAGTGGACAACATATTAGAAATACTGGCTTTGTTCTCAGTCACACAACCTTGAAGATTCAGAATAATCTCAAAATTTGGAAATCTTTTCTCCTTCGTAACATAAAAATTGTTTCATTAAAATCTGAGATTTGCAGTTTGCGTATATGTCATTGTTCTAAAAACCAGTGAGAATACAGACCCTGGAGCTGAAAGAAACAGCAAGAAACGTTCTATGATGTTATATATGTTATATAATTAAAATAAAATCACACACTATGTATATATAATAAGTAACATTCATAAATACAATTTAATTATATGAGTATATAATTAAATTATATTTATTATATATAATTAAATATGTATGTATCTATATATTCAATATATAATTAAATTAAATACAATTATAAATATAATGAATATAATGTATTATATATATTAACCTGAGATTATTTAGAGATTTTATTTTATTTTTTTCATTTTACATGGGGGATCACTAAAACCTAAAAAAGGTTAGGTGGCATTCTTAAAGCCACAAATAATAAGCAAGAGATTGCAAAGTAATGTGGACTTCTATATAATAGGATGTTAATACCTGTTTTTCCCCCTTTTAATTTACCTAGAGATGATTATATTTATCTGAGGAATCACATTTTTATTGGCTTTTGCTGTTACTGTATTTTCTTTAAGTTCAGTGTATGAGTCACAGTTTGGTTACCTCTGTTTTGCAAGAAGGTTCCTATGAAAGTCCATACTTTTATTAACCGTGACTTCAAAATCGATATGTAACACTTTATCTGAACAGATACATTCTAATCTTTTCATTGTGAAACCTCATCTGAATGTCTGCATTTGAAGGTTACTGACCTTCAAACATTGTAGGTAAGACTGAGTTTAGAACAAAACGAATAGGGATACCTAGGTGGCTCAGTTGCTTAAGCATCTGCCTTCAGCTCAGGTCATGAACCCAGGGTCCTGGGTTTGTCGCTCAGTGGCAAATCTGCTTCTCCCTCTGCCTCCTTCTCTCCCTGCTTGTGCTCTCTCTCTTTCTCTCTCTCTCTGACAAATAAATAAAAATAAGATCTTAAAAAAAAAGAATAAAACAAAAGTATTTATCATTTTGGTAAAAGCCTGTTGACTAATATTTCACCACCTACACATATAATTACCACGATGAAGTATGCCATTTATTTCCAACCCTAGTAATAATCTAAGTTTGATTTTCTAGCACAGGTAGAGCTGAACCAGTATTACCCTGAAGCAATTAATCTCATGCCAACACTGGTATCAGCTATGCTCCTGTGCTTAAGTTTTGGTTAGGTTAAGTCATTTAATGACTTATTCAGAATTTACACACATGGTTTCATTGATACACACACATACGGAGAGACACTCAGCTAGCTCTGCCGAGCAGTTATCACTTCACAGAACAGAACTGTAAAACCGCAAGAGAAGCACAGTGCTGTGCTGGAAGAAATATTGTCCCAATCAGTGAGCCTTTTTCAAAATGCTGAACATTCCGAGTTTCTGACTTTGTCTGAGCACTGCAAAGCTCTGCTCTAAAAGTCACCTTGGTGCATGTGGTAGGAGCTAGCAACCCATCACCGGAATGACATTTCCTTTAAAAAAAAAAAAAAGTCATACTTTCTGTGCACCTCAGATAAAAATAGCAGAGGCCTACAGCACTGTTCCACATTTTATGGTCTCATGGACAAGCACAAGAAGTTTCATTTAAAAACAACAGAACCCATCGAGTGTTCATTTAGTTGTACAGAATGCCAGAGTTTTGCCGAGTTCTCCCCGTCAGTCTAAATTAGATCTGCATAGTTGATGAATATCTGCATTTTGCTGTGGCAGTCATGGAGCTGAGCGAGCAGCTGTTGGGTCTACTGAGGCAAGGACTGTTGGCCAAGCCTGCCTCTATCCCCTGGAAACATTTTGTAATTTGGGATAGTAAACTCAAATGACTACAGAAGAAAGAGAAACATAGATTCAAAGATGTAGTTCTTCTTAGTTGTTATCTATACATTATTCATAAAGGCATGCAGACTTTGACAGTGGTAGCCTCGAACTCCCAGCCATATTAAAGAATTCATGTTAAGTGTCACCTCTTCTTTCAAGGCTCCTCTTGGAGCCCACCAGCTCATCCAGCACACTCTGTTTCCCACCACCATAATAGCTGGTGCTTGCTTTTGTCATTTTCTTGCTTTGTTTCATTGTAATTAACTTCCTTTTAAAATTTCTGTCAGCCTCCCAGACTCTGAGTTGCTAAAATGGAAGTGATTTGTTATTCATCATTTTACTTCAGAGACTAGCCTCCAACAGACCTTCAGCAAGTCTGGCTGCTGGTTCCCACCTGCCTAAAGTTCACTCCTAGCTTGACGCTTTATGTTTGCTTTCAACAGCAAAGGAAAATGGAGATGCGGTAAGAAGACTCAAGAGGTCTGTGTTTGTTTTGTTTTATTCCCAAGTAGTCCTTGCCAACTGGTTAATAAAAGGTTAGTTAGTCTAGTGTTTGATTGACACAATGCAGTTGGCCATGGGTTTACTTAACTACCACGTGTTGGTAATGGGTATGTTGAAAACAAATAAACTTTCTGTTAAGTCACCAGAGGTGGTTTTAGCAATCATGGAATAATAACTATCATCCATTTGCCTTCCAGAGCTGTCTTTAACTTACCTTCCCAGCCCTGTCAGCATGCCTCATTTGGGTTGACAGACCTAGGGAAGCTCCGTTGAGCTCATACCCAGACTAGAACATTTCTCAAGATAAATAGCAAAATTAAAACACATACATACATACATACAATATAAGAAAAGGAAATACAATAAAAAAAGCAGCTAAGATGTTAGCCCAGTATGGGAATGCAGCCCACTCATCTCATGTAATCAGCCCACACATGCAGGTTTCTGTTAAGTAAATTAGTATGGGGATTACCCATTTAGGTAAATGAATTGGTCTCCCAGAGAACCATCTATGAAGTACATATCCTTCAATTGATTATTGATTATTGCTGGATTCCATAAAATCTGTACCCTGATTATCAAAATCTCAAAAATGACCCATTCCACTTCTGTGAATATGGAAGAAGGGAAGAAAAAAAAAAAAAGAAAAGAAAAGATCAGAAAGGAGAAAAGAGGTACTAGCACACAGCTGCAGCCTAACTTAGTGTTAATGCCAGGACACATCATATCAGCTAGTCAGGAACTGGATCAGATGGGAGGGCGTTTTGTCCCGCAGCTAACGCACTGTGGACTAGCTTTACTAGGTGGTTCTCTAAGAAGCTCCACATGCAAAGTCAGGAACAACTCCACACTTTTCAAAACTTCAGGAGGTTGTTGGTGTCTGCCTCTCATACGTGGATGGATTCTAATAAATATTGTTTTAATGTTATTTCCCATAGCGGGTAAGTTTTTGTCTCATGTTGTTGAAATGAATATAGATAAGTAAAGGGATTGAATAAACACAGACACAAAGGAAAAAAAAAAACAAAACAAAACAGGGAAATAAGACAGTGAGAAGTTACCAAATGGTGAAAATAAACTTTATTTAGAGGTAAGATATATTCAAATAGGGTGTATGTGTATCCAAATCAATGTTGTGACCATTTATTAGAAACTATCATAGATTAAAAAAAAAATGCAGCTTCTCATTAAAAAAAAAAAAAAGAAAAGACAGGATACTGGCTATTTGGGCAAGAAGTATGCCATGGTGGGAATGAATAATTGCTGTTAATTTGCTTCCAAGGGTCTCTTATTTTCTGCTTCTTAGCCTCAATTATAACGTTGAAATTTAAAAACCTGAATTAGTAAGTAACCCAAGTGCAGATTCTGGAGTTAAGTAATTTATTCTAACTCTGGATCCACTAATTATTAGTAGTATGACATTAGCAAGTGCCTTAATCTCTCTAAGGCTATGATTCCTTGTCAGAAAAATGGGTGTTAACCCGGTAGTGACTTCATGAGATTTTGGTGGTCAATAAGCCAGAATGTAGATGAGTTGTTTTACATAATGTCAGACCAATAAATACTCTAAAAAAATATCAGTTATTCTGAATAGAAGTCAGAGATGTAGGTCCAGTAATGACCTTGTTAAGGTCACTGGTTCCACACTCATCTGTCTTCAAAAGGTCTATTTCCTCCACTAGACTCTCCTATGTCTTTACTGTCATTCTCTCCTCTCTCCTCTCTCTCTCTCTCTCACACACACATACACACACAGTAAAATACACAATGAGGTCAATGGTAATCATAATCAAATACACATAGATATAGTTAATGTACAATGAGGAAAATGATTTGGATGTCTTCCATCATTTACGAACAGTTTGTTACGGACACTTATAAAGTAGAAGTAACTTCTTACAGTAATCATTTCTCCATTTTAACTTTTTTTTTCAAATGTGTTATCAGTGGATGCTGCCCTGAATAAATGTTAATTTATGCACAATGAACGACATATTAGCTTATGATTTTTAAAAAGCACTGCTGTTCTCTTTCTGATATTTTTTAAAATTCTCGCAGTGCTTGAAATTCATGAATGCTTCTCACGTCTGCTGTTTCAGATAGTTTTCTAAAATTCTTATCTTGCCGTATTGTGTTATGGGAATTTATTCTTCACAGCAGAGAAAGAGTTAAGACTGGCAACAATGAAATTGTTAAAAATTACTATGGTCTTATTTTGTATATGATATTTTATTTAAAAAACAAAAACAAAGAACATGTAGAATAAAACATCATACAAATATGTATTGATTTATCAACATTTGGCATTGACTGTCACAACTACCAAAATATTAATACACTAATATTAATACACAAAGGCAGATATTATTAATGTGCTGATATTAATATGTGATAATTATCAAGGGTTGCCCCAGGAGTTTCACTGCTTTGCTGTTCACACCCTACAACCTCCCCTTCAGTATGTGAGGACCCTATGATTTGTTTTAGCCAGTAGAATATGGTAAAGGTGAAGGAACATAGTAACTAAGTAATTAAGGTCAGGTTCATTTTTCCATTACATTTTTGCAATTAGCTGTGCCCAGCTTTATTGGAGCTTTGAGTTTCAGTGGGAGTGAACACAGGAGTTAGTTCAGGGCTCTATGAAGCAGGGAGCTACTCTTTTTCTGCCAGGAGTCTTGAGAAAACAACAGCAAACTGCCTGATCCCACACAGGGAAGGGCTATGTGCAATTACTAGGATTGTGGTAAAAGGAAAGAGTCCAGTGTTGTACCCGATAGAGCACAGGGAGCTGCTTTAGCGCATATTGTTCGGGAGAAATGTTTTCATGTTTTGTTGTTGTTGTTTAGGAGAAACGTGATATAGGATTGCTGTCAGCTTAGTCTCATGTCACGAGGCCTCTCTCTCCCTCAGATTCCACCTCTCTAGATCTGGCCTGGCTAAGTGACCCTCTGTTTCAGACAGCAGACCCTCTGCTGCATACTGAACAACTTGTATTGATGAAACACGTAAACTAATTACATAAGTCTCAGGCCTGATGTTATTCAATAAGTCATGTTAACAGTAAACATAATTCAAGAATTAATTATGCCCTTCGAAATGACTCAAGGGTAACTGGTATCACTAGCTGATATTCAGAAAGTCACTGTTCTTGGTATTCTCATTTTACTGTTGTTACTGAAAAGGGGCTTGGCATTATTTTCTCCTTGAAATTTTCACTACTTGATATCAAGTATAAGAAAGCAAAATGGAGACGTCACACCTTTTACTCAGAAATTGAGAATTAAATACCCTAAAAAGTACTTAATAAAGAAATCAGGAGGGGCACCAGGAAGGCTTGGTTAAGTGTCTGACTCTTGATTTTGGTTCAGGTTGTGGTCTCAGAGTTCTGAGATCAAGCCCTGCTTCAGGCTCAGTAATCAGCAGAGAGTCCGCTTAAGATTCTCTCTCCCTTCTGCCCCACTCTCTCTTCAAAAAAAAAAAGGAAGGAAAAGAAGAAAATTGTGTTTGGTATTCTAAAAATTTAAATAGTTCATTTAATAATGCACTTTAGAGGTATATGAAACTCAAGTGAAAAATATTTAGATTACTTTGTGTTTGATAGTTTTGAAAGACTAAATCTTTCCATTCAAACTTCAAATTTAGCCATAAACATTATAGATTTTTTAAATAAAATTTGAAATAATCAGGTATCACCTGTATGTTGTCAATATTTTATAGCAGAACAGCTGCTTAGGAATTGCATGATTTCATGTTTTCCTGAAAAGCAACTGAGAAACATCTTGTCTTATACTATAGCCACGATATCTAATTATTATTTCATTCTGCTTGAATAAATAAGCAATATTGGAAAGATGACTGCAACAGGTTGTCCAATTTCTAAACACTGAAAGAATTAAATATATTTGTGAAAGAAAGACCATTGTCATAATCAACACAAAGCGAATACAGATATTATAATTTATTGTGGAAACATAGCTGCAAGTAAGTGCCAGGTAACTGTGCAAAGATAAAAGATCACATGTACATACTCACAGAACAAGAAAATTACTAAAGTAAGCTTTGCCCATAAACATGTTATTGGTTTATGCCCTACACTTACCACCAAAATTTAGTTTAATTAGAGCAAGAAAATTACCCAGTTGTCTTACTGGAAGAAAGTATGGATAGATTACTAAATATTAGAATAAAATAATCAGAAAGAAACTTCATTTAATTTTGTGAAAACCTATGCATCAATATAATTCTTTGTACCCTCAATAATGCTACCCCTTTTATACATAAGTGGATAAAAACATTAAACTACATATTCAAATATAATCTATTTGTAATAAACACATAAATTTGAAGGCTGAAATAATATGCTAAACTATTACATGTGTGCATTAATACTGTATTTTCAGTATGGGGTTACACAGGAAGATTTATTATTCTTATAAAAATAATTAGGTTAATGTTATTTTAAAATATACATGTGAATACTAAAATATTAATTTTGAAATTTAATCCCTCACTTATTTTCCCTTATCTCAAATGTCTTGTCATATTGAGAGAAAACAGAGTTAGAAAAATCAACTCTTGGTAGAAAATACAAAAACTTCAAAGGGCTTAAATTCGAATCCTGTCCAAAAGTATTATCTCACTTGAAAACGGAAAAAGCATGTTTTGCAAACATGAACATAAGTCTTGATTTGCATATAATAATTTCATAATGCAAAGAAAAGTAGATGGGATGAATATTTCCACCCATTGAATGTTTAGTTCTTAGGTAGTTCATATAGGACCATATGATAAACCAAACTGATTCTGACTGAGGTCCTTCTGTTTCTGATATTTTTTGAATTGAGATTGTTCATTTCAAATTGGCATGATTTCTCTTTACTCAGAAGCAAATCCTAATCAATACATTATTTTATTCTCTTATATGATTACATTGTTTTCAGTCCTATGAAATTTGTACTAATGAATACTGAGTAAAGACTGATTTACCTTCCTGAATAAAGGAATGGGCATCTAATGTATTCCATTAAATCAATGACCTTAAAAATAGAATTTATGTTGATAACATAGTAATGCCTCCCCACTTAAGGGCGATGGCAAATGAAATATAATTTTCATGTGAATTGACTTTAACTGTTACACAGATAAACTCGAAAGAAAGTAATTCATACTTTAAATTTCTTAGAAAAGAGCAGTATCTTTTATGGGTAGATATTGTAAACAGTTTATTTTAATCTTTAGTTCTAGTAATGTCAGTTTTTTAGGGGGAATTTTCTTTTAATTAAAACGTTGTTTAGGGGCACCTGGGTGGCTTAGTCAGTTAAGCGGCTGACTCCTGATTTTGGCTCAGGTCATGATCTTGGGGTTGTGACATCCAGCCCTGTGCCAGGCTATGCACTGGGCATGGAGCCTGCTTAAGATTGTCTCTCTCCCTCTCTGTCTGTCCTCCCCCCTGCAATTTGTGCTCTCTTTCAAAAAAAAAAAAAGAGTTGTTCAATATATTTTAATTTGTTGGAAATATAAACAGCAACTTCTAGGGGTAAAAAAGCATCTGCCTTTGGCTCAGGTCATGATTCCAGAGTCCTGGAATTGAGTTCTGGAGTCTGGCTCCCTGCTCAGTGGTGAGCCTGCTTCTCCCTCTGTAGCTCCCCTGCTTATGCTCTCTCACTCACTCTCTTTATCTCTCACAAATAAATAAAATCATTTTTAAAAGAAGCAAATTCCATTCAGCTATTCTTTTACCACCTGACTGATGGAACACTTCATTGGCTTTTTCACTAGGGAAAAACTATTATTATACAGGATAATTCACAGGAGAGTTATCCTCATATTACACTTATGGACAAACGTGTCAAATGTGTAGACACGACAGAAGTTCATAACATTCAAAGACACTCATTCTGCCATGAAGTCTACACTGTCAACCTATGCATTCATTTAAAAATAGTGCCCTAGCCTAGACATGTGATTTCTTTGCCACCGAAGAGAGGTAGTCCACTGCATCTCCAAGGTAGCCAGAACATCACTCTAAAGAATCTCTCTGTAAACAGATTAGTATGTGGCTTAGCTGTTCTCTGTACCACGAGATGGAAGATTTCAATAGCATGCAATATTTTGGAATTTTAGATGTCAAGTACCATGTGTTGCAGGCAGTGAAATTTTTGAACACGTGATTCTGTCATAAAGATACAATTTGCTGTAGTAACTAGTGGAAATACCAAAACAAATCAGAATCATGGTTTATTTGTAATAATCATATAATGGTATTGAAAAGGCTGGTCTCTAACCTGGGAATAGTCACCATGTAGAGGAGTAGTGAAAAAAAGTGAACTATGGTATATTGAACAGTGTGTTCAACCAATGGAGGCTGTCAAAGAACTGGGGTATGACGACATGACGGCTCCTGATTCTTTCTTTCTACCTATTCATCTGTGAATCAAGAACTAAAATCACCATTCATCTCTCTCTTAGCATGCTTTTTCTGTTTGTTTTGTAGAGAGGAGGTGGGGAAGGACAGTGGGAGAGGGAGAGAGAATCTTAAGCAGGCTCTATTCCCAGAACTGAGCCCGAACTGGGGTTCCATCTCATAACCCTGGGATCACGACGTGAGCCAAAATTGAGAGCCAGACACTTAACCAACTGAAGCATTCAGGGTCCCCTTAACATGCTTTTTTGACAATGATTTTCAAACAGTCTTACCCTAAAGCTCCTGAACATTATCACTAGATTCTCTGGGAAGGGTATGGATTAATTTAAAAATGACAACATTCAATATAATACAGAAATTCTATGAAGTCAAAATATTGGTAGTTGAGTGAGCCAAAATCTCATTTATTTACATCAATAAAATAGGCACCTCAAGACAAATGGTCTCCCTTGAGTAATGTATTGCATTTCCCTCTGTTTTTAGAAGGAATGAGTAATGACAGTGAAAAGCTTAGGTTCATTAAA
>PISX010013255.1:0-57515 GCA_004024625.1 Mellivora capensis | reverse complement strand
CTTCTAACCTCTAGAGCCATGAGACAATAAGTTTTATTGTTTAGACTAAATGTGTGTGATGTTTTGTTATGGCAGCCCTCAGCAAACTATACATAGGTCTTTTACTTTTTTCCTGAAATTTTAGAATTAGCTTATTAACTTTTTCAGTCTGAGATTTTGATTGAGATTACATTCAATTTGGGGGAGAATGGGCATCTTTACAACATTGAGTTTTTGATTCATGAACATGGTATATCATTCCATTTACTCAGGTCTTTAATTTCTTTTAGCATTCTTCTTTGGTTTTCAGTATACAGATTTTATACTTTTACATTAAATTTATTCCTAAATATTGTGTCTTTGCTGATGCTTTTGTAAATTCAATTTTTTCCTAACTTTATTTTTTTAATGTTGGTAGTAAAAATGAAACTTACTTAAATTACATATTGACTTGCACCACATGACTTTGCTAAATTCACTTATTCTAGTAGGTGTGTGTGTGTGTGAATTCATTAGGAATTTCTACATAGTGTGGGTAACATTTGTGGCTGGTGTTTAAAGTGGGTACAGTTTTGTGGGCTGAGCCCTTACATTGTGGGATCTGCACTAACTCTGGGTAGTATCCAAGTTGAATTGTTGGATGCCCAGGTGATGTCAGAAAATTGGAGAATTAATTATTGATGTTGGAAAAAGACACCACACTTTTTAATAATGATGATGCTGTTAGTAATGATAATAATTATAACACTATAGTGCTTTCCAGCTTGCAAAGCACTTTTACATTTTATCTTTTTTATTATGTTCAGTTAGCCACTACTGAATGATGTATAGTACATCATTAGCTTTTGATGTAGTGTTCAGTGATTCATTAGTAACGTATAACACCCAGTGCTCATCACAACACATGCCCCCCTTAATACCCATCACCCTGTTACTCCCGTCCCTCTGAGTCCCTCATTTTGTTTCCCGTGGTCCATAGTCTCTCATGGTTCATCTCTCTCCCTGGTTTCTTCCCCTTCAGATTTCCCTCCTTCCCCTGTAGTCCTCCATGCTATTGCTGTGTTCTACATATGAATCAAACGATATGATAATTGTCTTTCTCTGCTTGACTTACTTCACTTGGCATAATCCTTTCCAGTTCCATCCGTGTCGATGCAAATGGTAGGTATTCATCCTTTCTGACGGATGAATAATATCCCATTGTATATATGGAGCACATCTTTATCCGTTCATCTGTTAAAGGGCATCTCGTCTCCTCCCACAGTTTGGCTATTGTGGACATTGCTGCTATGAACATTGGGGTGCACGTGCCCCTTCTTTTCACTATATCTGTGTCTTTGGGGTAAATGCACTTTAACATTTTATATCTCATTTGGTTACCAAAAGGGCCCATTGGCTAGGTGGAGTTGAGATTATTAACCTTACTATATTGATGAGTAACAAGAAGCTCAGAGAAATGAAGTGACATATTTAGAGCCACTCAGCAGGCAGGAGACAGAGCTGTGACCTGGTTTTCTGACCTTGAATCTTATATTTCCACAAGTAAGGACAGATTGGGCAGGGAAATTTTGTGGAAACCAGTCCCAGCACCATAGGAACACCATTACCAAGCGTATTCTGACAGGTGTGTGTTTGCGTGCGGCTTCCCTAAAGTCAGCAGCTTATGACAATATTTCTCAAACTGAAGTGTGCCTCAGAGTTCCCAGAGCAGCATGTAAAAATACAGGTTCTTGGGCCCCACACTCACAGGTTTGATTCGTAGCTCTGGAAGGGCCCAAGAGACAAGGATTTTTAGCAATAGCCCAAGTAAGTCTGATATAGTTCTTCTACCAACCAGAACCCTTGTTAGAAGCAATGGTTCTCCAGCCACTCATCAGGCTGTGCCTGAGAATCACCTGGGAAGCTATTAAACTTATGGTGCCCAGGCGCTTCCCAGAGCTACGGAATCAGAATCTCTGGCAAGTGCAAAGAATTGTTGCAGAGGAGCTGACCCACAGGGTTACCTTCTGATTCCAGTCCTCTGCATCCTTCCCTCTCCTTCTCTCTCTCCAGTTTGTGTACCTTTTGTTTGGGGTCTCTGTGATTTATTTTGTCTCAATCTCCTATGTTTCTCTGCATCTCTGGCTTTCTGTGTTTGTCCTTCTTTAGTCCATCTATGTCTCTGAGATACTGTCTCTCTTGTCTCTATTTTGTGTCATTCCTTTGGATGAATGTCTCTGAGACTCTGCTTCTCTGTGTCTCTCTTCTACCTCTCCCTTTTCCTGGGTCTGTTGCTGTGTGCATCTTTCTGAGTTTCCACCTCTGATGGTTTTATGTCTTGGCTCTTGCTCTGTCTCTGGGTCTCTTGTTTGTCTGGTCCTGCCCACTGTGCACCTCTGTGTGCATCCGAGCCTGTGTGTGTGTGTGTGTGTGTGTGTGTGTGTACATCCATTATTTGATCTCCATCAACAGTCCTTTTCTTCATCTCTCTCCCTCCCGCCTCCCAGCCTCTGAGCTCTGCAGCTTTATGTGAAAACATAGAAGAGAGACTCTTCTATGGAGAAGTCTGAAATACCATGGGCCAGGCCCCAGGCCCCTGCAAACCTCAGAATGTTAGACCTTAATCAGGAGCCCCATCTGGGCCTGTCCCACTCACCTACAGGACTTCTCTGGGGGCCCTCAGCCTCCTTTGGTGCCAGAGATAAGGTGTCCTTTGTGGTGATTGCCTTGGACATGACCCTCAAAAAGACTAGATAAGTAGCATGGCCTTTGGGATCCTGGAATGCCTTTAACTTCCCCCCAGGCTGAAAACTGACCTTCCTATCACTGACCCTAAGTATCCCAGAGTACTCTCGGGGGCTTTATGGCTGATCCAGACAATGCTTAGGAGATCAGACTAACTTTTATCTTTGAGATAATATTGTTAATCCATCATTAAATTTATTTACCTGGTATTCTTTAAACACTGTGTACCAGATTCTGTGCTGATAATATAGTATTGAAGATAGCAGGTATAATATTGTAAACTCAGATCTGATAATAACTATTATAGCATGGATTGAGCACCTGTTATGTTCTGGGAACTTAATTTATATAAGGAATTTTGTACCTGAATTCCTTGCTGGGAGAGAATTGCCCCCTTAATGCAAAAAAAACTTTATTTGCTTGTAATGATTATAGCAATTAATTATATTGGACATTTAAGTCTTCTGTATTCAGCAGTGTTACTTAGAATGTTTAACAAATGACTAGTTGACCAATGAATACATTTGCCCCACTCCTCACTTCTATCGCAATTAGTTGCATAAACATCAAATCTTATTCATTCATTCATTTTTCCATGCAATCATTCTTTCAGCATAATGTGAAGGACACGCTGGGTATCATGTACTGTGTTAGGAACTGAGGATGCAACAAATAAAAGAACATCATAAGGAACTCAGAGGAGGGGGATAGATAAAGACATTGAACAAGTTTGTGGAATGTGACCAAGAAAAAGTTTGGGAGTATATACCTGGAAGTCTAACCTAGTCAGAGCAATTAGGGAGGGCTTTATGGAGGAAGGGACTTTCACACTAAGACTTAAACAGTGAACAGGGGTTAGCCAGATGAGGTCTTTCTTGCCAGTTTTTTATGTTCTATAGGACAGAACATGGTGCCCTGAGCATAGTAGGGCTCCACCAAACTGATAGATAAATAAAACATGATGACTCTGTTTTCTGGCTGGCTGGTAGGTGGCTAAGGAAGCCACAATGAAGATGCATTATCTTTTCCAGAAACACTTTGTCATTGCACGCACCCAACACCTGGCCAGGAATCAAAGGCAGTTTTCTCCAAAATTCATGGTGACATCAGAGCTTTCAACAAACTCCCTGCTCACTCTCCCAGACCAGTAAGACAAATTAGAGCCCAGGAAAGTAGGCATAGGAGATAAAACTTATGAGAGAGAGTAGTCTTAGGTCCTAGTTCTCAAACTCATACCTGTAGGGGCCATGTTTTTAGACCTGTGGTCTGTTTCTAGAGCTTCTTCTGTTCTTTTATTTTTTATTTATTTATTTATTTTTTTAAAAAGATTTTATTTATTTATTTGACAGAGAGAGAGAGAGAGATCACAAGTAGGCAGAGAGGCAGGCAGAGAGAGAGAGAGGAGGAAGCAAGCTCCCCGCTGAGCAGAGAGCCCGACGTGGGGCTCGATCCCAGGACCCTGGGATCATGACCTGAGCCGAAAGCAGAGGCTTTAAAACTGAGCCCCCCAGGCGCCCCTTCTTCTGTTCTTTTAGAAGAAACCAGAAATCTGTATTTTCATGTAAAACCTTCTGATTTTTATGTTGGAATCTAACCTAAAACTTAAAAAAAAAAGTTATTATATGCAGCAAACCCAACATCAATGTACTGCTGTCTTAGTCTGTTCCCGTTGCTGTAACAAAAATACCATAGACTGTATGGCTGAAACACACTTATTGGTCGTGGTTCTGGAGGCTGGGAAGTCCAAGATCAAGGTGCTGGGCAGTTTGGTGTCTGGTGGGACCAGCTTCTTGGTTCGTAGACAGTTGATTTCTCCCCATGTTGTCACACGGTGGAAGGGGTGAGGGAGCACTTTGGGGTCCCTTTTATAAGGGTAGCAATCCTCTTCATGGGGGCTCCACCCTTAGAAGCGAATCAGCTCCCAAAGGCCTCACCTCTTAATACGATTACATTGGGGGTTAGGACTTCAAAGCATATGAATTTGGGGATGACAAACATTTAGCTCCTAGTAGCGGCCATTCCTGATTTAGAAGCTCTTTCCTCAAAATGAGCAAGAATGAGAGGAACTTCTGTTTACCATGCAGCAGTGTGGCTCAGAACATTGTACTCCATGTTCTGTGGATCTTCATTGCAAATATTCATCACATGAATATCTCTATTATCTTATTTAATCTCTATAACCACCTCACGGGGCTAGTATTATCATCTCTTTTGAGGAAGATTGCCAAATTAAGTCTGCAGGGACCCAATATTAACCATAAGGAAGCTTAATATTCAAACAGAACTGAACTAAGAAGAGAAAGCAGCTGAATCAGAGACAGGATTTTGTAACATATTCCCTCCCCCAGGTGCTAAGGACCTTGAATAGCCAGATGTTTTGTCTAAGAACTGTCATTTTGTTGTTTGGATGTCTTCACTAATTGCTCTAAATACTGCTGCTCTTTTCTGCAACTTTCTTGCCTAAGACAGTTTTTAACATGTTGGTATGGGAACCCAGATCCCTGTTCTGTAAAATGTATGTAATCCACAAAATGATTCCCCATTAATTAATATCTTCTCTGTGGTATCCAGGATCCACTCAGCTAAGCAACACTGTTAGACTTTCAATTTCTGTTTTTTTCCATGCCTCTAGAATAGTTCAATTCTTTTATTTGCTTATCTGTAAGAGTTGCATCTTAGAAAAGACATTAAGGAAACACTTCCTTTTACCTGGAATTCTGGAATTTTTGCCATTGATGTGAGCATCCTATAACCCTAGAATATTAAGGCCCCTGTAGCAAGGAGAATTTCACTGTGGGAACTCCCAAGGACCCTCTGAGTATCTCCAAGTGGGATTTAGTGAGGTCATGGGTCTTCAAACCAACCCCGTGGAGAGATTGTCTGTTCTAAGATGTGACTCCATGAACAATCAGATAGAAGAGCTTATCTATCTCAGAGTCAGTGGGAGGTCAGACACTGAATGGAGTCTCCATGTTGCCTAGCAGAGTGGCTCTTCAGTTCTGGCATGCATGAAGCCATCAGGTTGCTTGTGTGTAGATTCTTGACCCCACAGCTTCCATTTTGACTCCCTGGAAGTATTTGTCATGGCAAAAGGCTAAGGTATTGTAGAAAGAGGCCCAATAATAACAAGGCTTAGAAAACACAGAACTTATTTCTCCCACACACATTACAATCCAAAGTGGGTGTTTCTTATTGGTGGGTATACTTGTTTCATGAGATGTGGATGGCCACATATTCTCAAGGATGGCCATATATTCTTTGACCCTCCTCTCACTGAGAAATGAGGTTGGTGTCCCCCTCCTCTTGAATCTGCACAGTCTCAGTGACTGCTTTGACCAACAGAATGTTGTGGGAGTGACACTGTGCTAGTTTTGGGGCACAGCCCCTCAGAGATTATAGACTTCCACTTCTTACTCTTGGACCCCAGCCACCATGCTGTGTGGGATCCCAGAAGCCTGTGAAGCAGCACTCGTGGAGAAGAGCTAGAGTTCCAGGTAGTCAGCCCCAGTTAAGCTTTCAGCTGGGAGCTAGAATCAACTTTCCCACCATGGACATGAGTCACTACAGAAGTCTCTAGTCCAGCGGAGCCTTCCCACCTGGTGCCACCCCATCAACACTGCCCAAACTGTAGATTTGTGTGCCCAATAAATGACATTGTCTGAGGTGACCAAGATTAGAGTAGTTGCAGAGACTCAGGTTTCTCCCATCACGAGGATCCTCTGACTTCTCTAAATTGTCATCATCTACTCGGTCAAGATTGAGTTCCTACTGTGTCCAGGTTCCAATCAGTGGGAGTGGCTGGAGAAAATACATCTATTTCTCACTCACCCCTGGCTTGGAGCTGGTGCCCATTACTTCTGCTCACATTGCACTGGCCAGAACTTGTCACGTGACTGCATCTAATTATCAAAAGGACAGGGAAATAGTGTCTCTAGCTATGCAGCCATATTCTCAGCCACTGAGAAGAAAGATGAGAATGGGTTCTGTTGGAAGTCTCGCAGTCTGGACTGGGGCCCAGAGATCTGCATTTCTGCAATTCCCACCCCCAGGTGACTTTGATGTTGGTGGTCCAAGTATACAGGGAAGAGTATGAGTTTGAAACTCAGTGAGATATGCGTTTAAAACTAAATTCTACCATTTACCAGCTGGGTGACACCTCTGAGTTTCATTTTCCTTGTGTATATAAAAATTGAGAAAATAGTAAGTCTAACCTCAGGAGGTAGTTGTGCAGATTTGATAATGGCCTGAATGAAAAGTGTGAACATAGAACTTGATGCACAGCAAGATTTAAAAACTAAAAAGAGAAAGAAAGAAAAAAGAAAGAAAGCTTTTCTTGTTAACTGAATCAAATGTTCCTTTCTCTTTTAAAACCAGCACATTAATGCACTCAGTCATTACACTTAAAATACCTCTTTTTACAACCCCCATCAACCCTGGTCTTATCCCCATTTTACAGACAAGGAAACAGATTCAGACAAGTTAAGTAAGCAGGCCAAAAACATCGAATTATTAAGTGCTGGTGTCAACATTTGAGCCGAGATTCTGATGGAGTTTGATTACAAACACTATATGTTTTTAAAAAGTAAAGAGCTGTTGATGGTTTGGGGGCAAGGAAACGACATATCAGAGCTCTTGTAGACCTCTTGTAACCTCTTACCTCTTGTAGACAGGTAAGTCTGAAAGTGTCGCCATGAGCTGTGTGGAATTGGGGTAAACTGGAGATGGAAGGACCAGGTTTAGGAATGAGGTGAGCATGTTCTCAGCTAGGCTAATTGAAGTGAAGGCTTAGCACACTCCTGCCCATCCTCTGCATTTACTTACTTCTAAGGCGGAAATCCCATATAGAGTGATTTTATTTTTCACTTGAGCATCCCTCTGCAAAACCAACTAGCTAACACTTCCACCCATGCTGAATGTGACTTACAATGTTTAGCTTGGTTCCAGTCCCTGATAGGAGCTTTTTATGTGCCTCAGGTTATCCATTTGGAAAATGGAGATTACAAACCAGCCATACCTATTTCATAGAGATTCTGTAAGGAAGTGCTTGGGAATATATTTTGTAAAGTTGAAGTTATCAAATTGTTATTAAGGTTTACTGTAAATTGAGCAAAACAGTACAGTAGGAAACATTCGTTCAAACATTTCTCAATTAATTCTTTGTGTCTTGATTTTGTAAATTAAGGAATTTAGATGTTAAGGGGTGAGGTAGTGGAGAGAGATTGGGAGGTATATTTTCTTGTGTTGTGGTTTCCATGGCAACAGACTTGCAGGCATCAACCACTGGCAGCAATATAGGTAAATAAGAAAATGATTGCAAAGTGTTTTGCACAGTGCCTGGCACATAGTCAACAATCACTATATATGACATCAAAGCCTTTATAAAAGTAGCCTAGACAAAGCTGTTTCCCATGAAGAGCATGATGGGAAATCCCCCCCCCCCTTTGGAATGCTGCAGCTGCACATTCTGAGATTTTTAAGGTTCTAAGGCTGTGAAACTTTCAGGGAGAAAACTTAGACAAGGAGTTTGATTTATGGGTTTTCTTATTCTGAACCACCCGCACAATGAAGCTTCACCTACCCAAGTTCCTTTGTATCTTGTTTAAGACATCTTTGCCTACCTCAAGCTCAAGATAATCTCCTGTATTGTCTTCTGGAAGGTTTATCATTTTTTTCCTCTCAAAGTTAGATCTGCAACCTACTGGAATTGATTTTTGTGTAAAATATGTGGTAGAGATAAAGATTCAGATTTTTCCATATGGTTGGCTGATTGACCAAGTACCATTTAGTGAAAAGGCCATTGTTTGTGCATTGCTCTTCAGTGGCATCTTTGTTATAAATCAAGTGTCTTTACATATGTGGATTTGTTTCCGAGTTCTCAATGCTATTTCACTGGTCTATTTATCTTTCTTGTATCAAAGCATGCTCCTTTAATTACTCTGGCTTTATAATAACTCCTGATATCCAGTAGTGAAAATCATCTTTGTTCTTGTTTGTGATAATCTCAACTCTTTGATTTTTCATGCATATTTTAGAATTACCTTATAAATTTCCACGCAAACAAAAACTTGCTGGGATTTTGATTGGGATCACAGTCTCTTGATCGATTTGAGGAGAAATCACATCCTTACAATACTGACTTATTTTTTTTTCACAATAGCCCTATGAGGTAGGTCCTCTTGTTAACAGGTACACCCTCTGTTTTTTAAGTGGGGCACCTACAGGAATGTGAACAAATCTAGCAGCCTACCTAGGAGGAGGGGTGGGCCTGGTCTGCCCCATCCAAAAGGTATATTGTACCATGGACATTGTTTGGAATTACTGGTTCATGGTAATAATTAAAGCTGTGTGATTGAAGTCAGTTTTATTATATTGCTTTTAGCTTCTCTATTAAATAATCACGCACTTTTTACTCTTTACCTCAGAAGCAGATCACTCCCACTGCCCTTGGCGTACCACTGACCTAAGCCCTCCAACTTGATTCACCTATGCAAAAATTCAGTTTGGCCGTAGGAGATGCTGGGCAGCAGGTACAGGCGGAATCCAGCTTTGAGTGAGCATGGCAGACACACCAAACCCAGCCTTTTAGGGGGAACATTCACAGAGGGTTATGTTTCTAACCAGAATGACTGATATTAGCTGAGGTATCTATGACAAGCAGTGGTAGCAGTCATCTTTCTTGAAGGGATATAGATTGGGTTTCATTCCTGGCTGTATACTCCCTGATCGTGATTCTTTGACCCTCATTGGGGATGCCAGAAACTTCTTGATATTATTAAACATTTTTCTTCTGTTAAACTTGATAGAGGTACTTTGATTATTTGCAACTAAAGGTCCTGGTGGATAGAGTTGTGATCACTACTATTATTTGTGGTGCCTCCTCTGTCCAGTTTATATACTGATAGCTTTCTGCACTGCCTGCTAGCCCGGACTTCCAGAATGCCAAGTCTTGCCCAGCCCACAAAGGCCAGACACCTGCTTGTCCAAAGCCAAGGATTAGACAAATACCAATTAGGACTTATATCGTCAAGCCAGAGGGTAATGAATGGTGTCTCTGTTTGTAGTGGCCCTGCATTAGGAATGACTCCACATGTCAGGGAACCTCCAGCTCCCTTCCATTTGGCAAGAGTTAAATGACATCATGCAGGAGCCAGCATGCTGCTGGCTGGAGGACCAATAAATCATGCTGTGGATGGAGGGAAATAGCGAGGCCTTCCCCAGAAAGGCTTCCTCATCCAAGGTACCATTAGTAATGCCACTATTTGCAATCATAATAAAAATAAAAGTAATAGGAAAACCACTTTGAGGCAATTCCACTGCCTACTGGATTTTTAATTTTCTTGAGGATGCCAGAGGCAATCTTGAGCCCATTATGTCTAAATGAGGCACATTATAAAAGGCTTACAAAGTCCAAACTGCTTTCACAGCCATTAATTAGCCAGACTTCTAAAGAGGCCCATAAGATTAAGCTTGGGTATGGTCTCTGGTCTCCAGAAGAGGGTTGGAGTAGGCAGAGAGGTCAGATACCATTGGTCCAATCATGAGTCCTCTTCTCTTCTCTCTCATCTCAGTTCTAACAAACATGGCCTTTTGGGGGGGAGGTAGAAAGGGAGGCTACTACATAACTGAGCCCCTGATGAGAGTGCTCCAGACTTCTCTGTAAGACTGTGGACAACCTGAGTGCAGGGACTGCTGGTGTCTTTAGTTTCTATACTCACAGTGTCTTGTGCACAGCAAGTGTAAGGAGCCAGCCTTCTTGGTGGCAAGGGACAGAAACCTGGCTCTGCTTTCTTCAATGGAAAAAGAAAATATTAGAAGGATATGGGGGTACATGGAATGAATATTGGGCTGGAGGAGCAGGCTTGCAAAGGAATAAGCACCGGGGACTATAGCAAATGTCCAACAGCAGAAATAGGTTCATAACTTCAACCCTCTCTATGTCCTTCAGTCACAGGCTCGAGATTCCAAGCCCCAAGAAGGCGTGTGGCCAGAGGGACCTGAATCATTCTCCCCTTACACCTTCCATAGTGGTTAGGGGCACTCATCCCAGAACTGCTCTCAATCGGAATTTGATGGGGAAAAGAAATGAAAATCAGTGTGCCAACAGGAGGAGGTGTGGTATACCAGATAGCTCCCAGTGACCAATGCCTCTGGTCTGATGTCGTCAGTAAATGTTATATGGTGAACTGAATTTGCTACCTTCCTTCTTTGGGTAGAGTGAGAGGCCTCCCCAAGAAGGAAGAAATTGGAAAATGTGATCACCCCTCAAAACACAGGCCAGATAGAGGCTTACGATGTACCAGAATTTTATACTAAGCATTGCCTATACATTGTCTTCACAACCTGTGAGGTAGGAACTGTTAACACCTCCATTTTACAGATTAAGAAAACAAGGCTCACAAAGGTGATGCCCAAGCACACACAGGTAGAGCACCAATTCGAACCTAGATTTCTCTTTCTTCCTTTCCTTTCCTTTCCATTCTTTTCCTTTCCTTCCCTTCCCTTCCTTCTTCCCTTCTTTCCTCTTCTCTCCCTCCCTCTTTCTTCCTTCCTTTCTTTCTTTCTTTCTTTCTTTCTTTCTTTCTTTCTTTCTTTCTTTCTTTCTCTCTTCTTTAGTTCTTTCTTCAAATCTAGATTTCTTAGACTCCAAAATCCACTTTCTGAGCCATTCTATGTACTTCCTGGGGCAGGGCACATAGTAAAAAGACAAAAGGGCCTCCAGGACTATGAACTTGATGGAGACCGAACAGTGTATGAACATATCTAAATGTAATGATATAGTGCTCTCTGAAGGGAACAATGAGCTTGGGAAACAGGAAGGGGTGAGTAAGAGGCAGGTGTTGGTCAAGTCCATTCAATGCTGTTCAGGGAATGGGAGGCCACAGGCCACAAAACTGAGCCTCTGGCTCCTGGATGCCTATTAGGTATAATATTTTGCAACTTTTTTTTTTAATTCAAAGGGAAAAATATGTTTTTAAAATTCCTTGAAAAGCAATGACTTTTGGAGCTAGATGGCTTGAGTGTGCACGTGGGTGACCCTGGCCAGCTTATTTAACATTTCTGCACCTTAGCAGCCCTGTGAGAATAATCAGAGAATCCTCTGAAGAACCATTGTAAGGATTCAAAGGTTCAGTGTATGTGAGGCACTTGGAAACTTTTCTGGAAGGTCTCAACTCCTGGACAGGTGAATGTGGATATTGTTGTCTGTCCCACCTAGGGTACAGCCCCTCTCATAGTCTTCCAGGGTGTAACTATTCCCCCAGAGGTGGATGGTAGATCATTTCCCACCTTTTGGTTATTACAAGCAACTCTGTTGGAAATCTCTGTGTATCCCTCCCTGTGTGCATTACATCCATTCGCTTTCTTCTCTAGGATAGATGCCAGGAAGAAGTGGGTCTGTATCCTAGCACACGTGTTACCAAATAGTCCCCTAAAGTGACTGAACCAAGGTGCACCCATCGGCTATGTGTGATGATCTCGGTTGAAACTGCCTTTTCCCAGAAACCCAGCCTCTCTCTCTCACTCAGGAAGCCACGTCTGTTCTCAGCCTCGCTGACATGTCTGGTTGCTCCCCCCTTCCTGATTCTGGCTTTGTGTCCTGAAGCAGTTCCTCGCTGTCCTCGTCCTTCCTGCTCTTAGCGAGCGAACGTGGCCAAGTGCTTTTGGAAGCGGGTTATAATAGCAGACAAAGCGCAGAATGGAATGTGGATTGGAGGCGCTCAGTGTAGCTTTTGTCAGGGCACCTCCGCGTGATTTCAGCCTGAAACAGAGCACTCTGTGCTTAACTTAAATCGCTTCAATTGCAGTGCTGGGGGTTGAGGTGCGGACAGTCTGGTTGTTTCTCAGGAGGAGGACCAGCTGCCTTCCCTAGCTTTGGAAACAGGACATCAGCTCACAAAGAGGGGGTGGGGGATGGAATTTAAGCCCAGCGTGGGCTTCAAGCAACACTCTCCTTTCAGACCTCAGGGACTTGCAAAGGGCTTTTTCTAGTAATCTCAGGGAGGTAACTTCTCCACATAAAGCAGAGGTGCATTTGGCCATTTAGGGCCTAAATGGATCATCATAAAATCCACTTTGTTTATTTACTGTTACGGTTTGGGGGGGGTGTAATATTTGCAAAGCACAGCTTGAAAGCTTCTCTAAAAATCCAAATAAACATCTTAACAGCTCGCCGGAGAAGATGGATTTAAGGCTACCTTATGTTTTCTCATTTCTTCTGGAAGTTTGTCCCCCACCCGTCTTCACGATTATTGTATTTGGTCAACTATCGGCCGGGGTAACTATTTGCTCAACTCGCTTTCTCTGACTGGGGAAGAAAAAGGTTTTGAAATAAATGTCTGCTGTGGTGCTTTGCATTCAAAGGCTAATGAGATGGTGAGGCAGAGTGTTGGACACTAAATGTTTACATTAAAATGGAAATATGTAATCGATTTTTCAAATAGGGTCTCCTGTTCCCTTTTAAAATACATGTCAAAGGACTAAAACAAAATGAAAAAAATCACCGTCTTTAGGTAATATTGGCTGAGGCAGCAGCTTCTGGTGAGCTACAGCCTAAACCAAGTAGAGATAATTGTTTCCAATAATGCATCAGTATACCATTGTCTTTGATATAATAAAGAGGGAGAATTTATTCTTAGCAAGGCATGAGATTATTATCATTTTAGGTACTTTTTCTAATGGTGGCGATTCCTCGGGAAAGTAATACCGTCTCTTCAGGGGACACATTTTTCAAAAGTTGATGTTTCAAAATGAATAGTGTTGAAGTTCTGTTCACCCGTCCACTTGATCGTTGCCAGTCGGCTTGAGAAAAAGTGGGTTACGTGCTAGTGTTTTGGAATCTGAGAGATGTGGGCTGGAATTCAGGCTCCATCGTTGACTAGCTGTGCAGCTTAGGGTCCCTGTGAGTCTCTGATTCCTCATGGGAAATGCTGCCCAGGCTGAAAGAAGGGCTGAGTTGCCAGAAAATGTGGAGAAAACCCACTTTAGATCATAACCCAAAGTATCTTCCTCTTAGGGGAAAAACATACCACTACTAAGAGTAACTCCTATTTATCGAGTGCTTATTATGTGCCAGAACTTTGTTTATATTAACAATGTAATTCTCCTACTAATTACTTTATGAGGTAGATACTATTATGAAGTAGGTACTGATATTCTGACAGTTTTAAAGATATGGGTTAATTTATTCCATAAATATTTATTTATTTATTTATTAAACAATTTATTTATTTATTTGACAGACAGAGATCACAAGCAGACAGAGAGGCAGGCAGAGAGAGAGGAGGAAGCAGGCTCCCTGCCGAGCAGAGAGCCCGATGCGGGGCTTGATCCCAGGATCCTGAGATCATGACCTGAGCCGAAGGCAGAGGCTTAACCCACTGAGTCACCCAGGCGCCCCTCCATAAATATTAATTGAATGTGTTTGTATTTCTTGGTTAAGATAGGATTAGTTGACTTACCTGTGACGTGTTGATTGTGTATCTGCTGTGTCCCAGGCAGTACACTTGCAAGTTCTAGAACTGTGTTAGTGATTAGAATTGCCACAGTCTTTGTATTTTTGGAAGTTAGAGTCCAGGGAGGGAGCCCATCAGATAATCTCAAAACTAGGTACCCTGCTACAAAGCGAACAAAATGTCAAGGACAGGAATTGCCCCCAGGAGAACATCCAACAAAGCGATCTGCTCTGTGGTTGGGGAAGTGACCTCCACTGTAATCTGAAGAAGGGGTTGGAATTAAGTGAGGAGGAGAATGAGGGGCTGGGTGTGTTCCAGTCAGAGAGAGCAGCCCTTCAACAGCCCTGGAGTGGGAGGAACATGTCAGATGAGTGGGCCCCTGTTACCCATTTCCATCTGTCTCTCTGGTTCTGGAAAGTGGTAAGGACCAGGGCATTGTTCCAGCCTTTGGCCAAGTTTTTAATTAAGTGGGTTGCTGTGCTTTGTGGGGGAAGAGGAGAGGTTTGCTCTAGCAGCTGAGACCAGGAGCATAATCACCCTTTCTCTTGTTAGAAAACTTTTCTCTGGGGCCTGGCCAGTCGTTTTATGTATCTCTGGAAGCTGTGAGACTCAAGTCAGCATGAAGAGAAGAAACTACTTTGGATAAAGCCTAAAAAACCAATATGGTAGCCCTTGGGCCACTGGTGACCTAGAAAAAGCCTTGAAGGGAGTTGTCATCTCAACCCTTGTGGAGCAGTCGTGTGACACGCTTGAGGAATGATTGAGACAGGACCGTGTGACTGTCTGACAAGTCCTGGGATCTTATAGCACTGTAGCAGACGTGGCCAGGAACACCTCCTAATTGCAGTTTCTTTCACAGGTGGCGAGTGTGTATGCACATGCTAATGAATTAAAGTTTGCCAAGTGTTTTAAACCTCCTGAAACAAAATGAGATAAGAAGTGTGGGATTTTGTAATGGTGATTGTGACTGATACTCTGTTTCTCAGAAGAGCCAGGGAACAGTCTCATTCAAATGCCCTGTGTTCTGGCAGTAAGACCAGAACATGTGTTGGGATATTGTCAGTCACAGAGGCCTTTCATGGCAGTGTGTGCTGTGGGTGGGTGGGCGTGTGTGTGCAAGCAGCCACGCACGTGTGCATGCGTGAGGGAGAATTGATCTGATTTGTGGAGAGATTTCAGAAATTGCCACTGGAGCCTATTTAATTGAGATATTTCCTTTCATTGAGGAATTAACATGAAATTGTTTTACTTTTCTGAGGAACTCCTCTGAGGCCAGTCTCTGTTACACCTCCCACCCACATCTCACCTTCTTGCTACCTGGTAAGTCAGTTGGATTCCATAACCTGTCGGTCTCCTCCGGCTATTAAAGAAGCCTGGACCACCAGGCCGTTTTTTGGCGTCAATCTTAGATTTCATTCTGACCTTCCCCTTCTGTTTCCTGGCCCTGGCTGTACTTAGGCCTGCTTTCTCCCCTGCAGTCCACACTTTCCTGCCCCTTTTCTGCTGATTGGAGTGGGAAGGAGAGTGAGAAGAGGAAGTTTCTTTGTTTTGTTTATTAGACTTTATATTTAAAAGCCATTTTGGGTTTAGAGCAAAATGGAGCAGAAAGGAGAGAGAGTTCCCAAATACCCCTGCCCTCACACCTGCCCAGCCTCCCTGACTATCAACCTCCCTGGCCAGAGTGACATATTTGTTATAACTGATGAACCTACATTAACATATTATAACCCAAAGTCCATGGTTTCACTCTTGGTGATGTACATGATATGAGCTTGGACAAAAGGGTAATGACATGTATCCACCTTGACAATATCATACAGAACACTTTCCCTGCCCTAAAAATCCCCTGTGCTCTTCTAATTCACCCCTTCTGCCACTCAACCCCTGGAAACTACTGATCTTCTTACTGTCTCCATAGTTTTGTCTCTTCCATAATGTCACCTAGCTGGAATCATACAGCATGTGGCCTTTTCCAGTTGGCTTTTTTACTTAGTAAGGTGCATTTAAAGTTCCTCTATGTCTTTTCATGTTTATAGGCATCCATGTGAAGCTCTCAAGTAGGCAGTTGGTCCTAGGACTGTGGGACTCACAGAGTCTTGGGGAATACTGGTAGATAGTCTATTCCAAAGCAGCATGTAAGGGTGGGCACAGAGTGAGTGCAGTGGGCTGTAGATGCCACTAGAAGGAGCACAGATTTGTGGTGTTGGGCAGTGCTATTGGAGTACGTGCTTTTGTTTTTTTTTTTAAGATTTTATTTACATATTTGACAGATGGAGATCACAAGTAGGCAGAGAGGCAGCCAGAGAGAGAGAGAAGGGAAGCAGGCTCCCAGCTGAGCAGAGAGCCCAATGCGGGGCTCGATCCCAGGACCCTGGGATCATGACCTGAGACAAAGGCAGAGGCTTTAACCCACTGAGCCACCCAGGCACCCTGGAGTATGTGGTTTTTTAAGCTGTGACCTGAAGATCAAGTGGGACAAGCCAAAAAAAAATATAGGAGGAGAACATATTTTGGGCAAAGGGAACATCTTATTGCAAAGGCCTTGAGGGATGAGGGAGCTTGTTGCCATGTTGAAACTGAAAGCAGGTCCATTTCAGTCAAAGAAGACAGTGGTAAGGGGGAAGGGTAGAGAAAGAAAGATGGAGTGGTCACACCATGCAAGATCTTGGAGGTCATGTCAAGGAGTTTGGACTATTTCATGAACATATAAGGGTATCATTGAGAATTTTCAGGCAGGGTGCTGATGTGGTAGGATTTAACAGATGCCTCTCCCCTAGAGAGACCTTCCCCCAGAAATGTTTTGATCCAGGTTCTGTGAGTGCATCTCCCTTGGGCCACTCCAGGCCTGCCTTCTTGTCCATCCCCATTAGCTTCACTCCCGCTCTCAGCAGGCATGACACATCTAAGTAGGTCAGGTCAGGCAGAGAAGCTCCCTAGGGACTTTGTCTTCTAATGACCAGGCCAAACTCAAGGGAGAAGTAATCTGTATGGACAGCCTGGCTTCCTGTACTGAACAGAGGGCACCCAGGGGAAAGGTGGATTGGGTGCTTCCCCGGGTAATCCCAGTATTTCTTTTTCTTGTGATCCATGAGTTTTCTTAAAAAGCCTCAGACTTTGGTGGGTAAGACTGATTAAAATCTGAGGGTCCAGTTTCGTGCTGATGAAGGTGATTTTTATCCTGGACAGTTCTTTTTCTCCAGGTTCATAGCTTATGCCAAATACTGGAGCATGTGGGCATTTAAAATGCATGTGTATGCCATATTTGACAAAATCCTTGGACAGTTTCCCTGTGGTTTTGGAAGTAGGATATATCTGGATGTTGTAGATAGAGCAACTGACTGAGCCTCTGAAGACGTGGGTTTATGTATTTGATCTGTCATTTACTATAGGATCTGGGGCTTGCCAATCGTCCTATCTAAACTTTGTGTTTCTTCACCTTTTAAATGAATGGGTTAAGTTTGACAACTCAGATGAAATGTATAAATTCTTTGAAGAATGTGACTTATCAAAATTAACAGAAGAAGAGATAGAAAATCTAAATAGCCATGTATCTATTTAAGAAATTGGATTTACAGTTTCAAATGTTCCTTACTTTCCCTCCTCTGCAACTACAGGCCCATTTTATCAAATATTTAAAGATGAAATATGCTAAGATTACACAAACCCTTTCAGAAAATAAAGAAGAGAATTGTTTCCCGCTTGTATCATTAGGCCAACATAACTCTGATAAGAATATTGATGAGGACATTATAAAAAAAAAGAAAGTAACAGACCAATAAAGGGGCACCTGGGTGGCTCAGTCAGTTAAGCAGCTACCTTAGGCTCAGGTCATGATCCCAGGGTTTTGGGATCGAGCCCCACATCAGGCTTCCTGCTCAGCGGAGAGCCTTCTTCTCCTTCTCCCTCTGCCTTCTGCTCTGCCTACTTGTGCTCTTTCTTTCTGTCAAAAAAATAAATAAAATCTTAAAAAATAGGCATAAAATTCCTTAGCAAAATATTATCAAATAGGATTCAGCCTTATATAAAAAGGAGGACTTGAGATCAGAACCACGGCGCATTGCATTCCACTCTCCTATATCAAATCCTTGGCAGACATCACTAATTGATCTGTTTTCCAGCTGAACCATTCTGAGCCTACCCCTTCACACAACCACTACCAATCAATTAAAGTTGACATGTGAGAAGAAATCTATTTTACATCAGTGAACTGAATGGATACTACCAAAATAAGGCTGATATACTATAGTTCTATTATCCTCTTAAAATTTTGAGGTCATTTTACAGGCATTTCCTTCAGTGTGGGACAATGTACTCCATACTGGACATGAAAGAACAAGGGTCAGTTGTTTTGAGCAATCCACACAAAGGAAGAAGTCATAAAATATTAAATGCCTACAAGGATCATAACCTTGTTTGTTCTCATTTACTGCTGTATAACCAGCCCCGAAGGACAAAGGCTGGTACACCATAACATACAAGACTGTTTGTTGAATGTATGCATGAATGAGTGAATGAATGAATGGATTCTGAGGGAAGCAGATAAGTGGTTTTATCTTCGTAGAGTTGTTATGGCTACCACCATTGAATCAAGGATAACCAGTCTCAAATGATGAGATCTGAAACTGTTGAATGAATGATTGAATTATGGGGGAGGCAGACAAGTGGTTCTATTTTTATAGAGTTGTTATGGTTACTGCCATTTAGTCAAGGATAACCGGCCACAAATGATGAAGCCAGGGATTGGGGTCTAAGTCAAAGGCTGCAATGTCAGGGTTGAGTGTCCGTATTCTGATGATTCTTATATTAAAAAACTTCAGCCTTGCTTCTCCTCTGAGTCACAAACATGTATATCTAGCTGCCTTCTTGATATTTTTACCTGACTGCTTCAGAGACAACTTAACCTAATATTCTGTTATAGAGTGTACTGTCTTCTTGCTTCCTTGCCCCAAACCTAGTCCTTCTCCAGTGTTTCCTATTTCAGTGAACACCATGACCATCCATCTGGTTATACAGGCTAGAAATTTAGAAGGCAGTCTGAATGCCTTTTCCCTCTTCACATCCCACATCCTAATTAGCTCTGAGATATATTCAGTTTTCTCTGTCTTCCCCACCAACACCCTGGCTGAGCCCCCACCATCTCTCACCTAGATGATGGTAACAATCAGCTTACAGGTCTCCCTGGGTCACCTCTACACCCTCTCTATGCCATTCTCCACATTGCAGCTTGAATTACCTGTTCAAAATGCAAAGTGGATAATTCATTCTCTGCTTAAAACCTGTTGGTGGCTCTCACTACTCGTAAGAGAAAAACCAAACTCTCTAAACTGGTCTACGTACAAAGCCCTGCCTGGTCTGGTCCCTGATGTCATCTTAAGCTACATCATACACCACTCACCTCTTACTTCCTGTGTGTTCATTCCACTGAACTTCTAGTTCCTCCCCACCAAAAGAAAAAAAAAAAGCTCCTTTCTGCATTTATGCCTAGAACTCCCTTGTCCTCTTTATCTAGTTAATGCCTATATATCCTTCAGAATTCTTGTCACTTCATGTAAAAGACTCCCCTAATCTCTCCCAGAGAATAAACTCTCTGCGAATCTGTTCCATTCTTTCATTTATCTTAGTTTGTCATGAAATACTCGTTAGCGTGATTATTTGATTAATGCCTGCCCCTCCAAGTAAACTATAAAATCCATGTGATCAGGAATTGTACTTATGCTTACTTCTATTTTATCCTCAGGGACTAGCACAGTGTCTGACACTCAATAGACATTCAATAAATCTCTGATTAAGATGAATGAATGAATGAATGAATGAATGAATGAGCCTGGTTGCCTCTTGAGGTAGATTAGGGTTTCTCAACCTCAGCATTATTGACATTTGGGGTGGGATAATTCTTTGTTGTGAGGGACTTTCCTAGGTACTATAGGATGTTAAGCCGCATTCTTGGCCTCTGTTCCTAAATGCCAGTGACATCACCTCTACTGTGACAGCCAAAAATGCTCCTAGGCATTGCCAAATGTTCCCTGGGGAGCAGAATTGAGAAGCACAGTGTTAAATTATTTTAAGTATTCAAAATATTTGCTTGGCCTTTGGAGCTGTATAATTCTTTGTTGTCCTGTGCATTGTAGGATGTTTTAGAAGTATCTCTGGTGTCTACCTACTAGATGCTAGTGTCCTTCTCTAGTTGATAGACCCATCCCTACATCCCTTTCTTGTGTTTCTTCCAGTGGGATGAGTACCCTCCCTGCCCTACTGATGTCATCCTTGGCCATAGGACTGTCTTTGGCCAATGGAATTTCAGTAGATGTGAATGGCATGCCTGAGGAGAAATTTTAAGATCCAACATTGATTCCACTTGGCCTTTCCCTTCTAACTCGTGAATGAGAATAGGGCTGTCGTTCATTTGGTTCTGGAATAAAGAAGATATTGGCAGAGCGAAAACCAATTCACAGACGACATGTATATCAGCAACAAATGCATGTCTGTTTTTGGACTTGTTTGTGATGACAGCATAGCTTAGCGAAAGCTGACTGTTAAAACTCTGAAGTGGTTTGGCCACAAGGGCTCATTATTGGGTGGTAATTAATCCAGTTGTAGTCTCTGTTTTCTGACATATGAGGGGTAGGTGAACAAAGGAAAGAACGATCACTCAGATTCAGACTTTTGATGTATTTATTAGGTTTCTAATGAGGCTTCAGGAGTTCTGGGCCCAGCATAATTGCTGAGATAATTTTATCTTATTTCACACATCTTTATGTATCCTTTCAATAATCTCTGTTACCAAACCTAACTCATGCTCCTCTTTTGCAACCTAAAGGAGCACACTGAAGGAAGAATATAAGCACTGTTTAGGCAGGGACAAAAATCTGTTTTATTTCCCCAGCATCAGTATACTGTTGACTGGAATAGGTACTAATTCAATGTTTGTTGAGTGAGTGATGGACCAGTAGGGATTGCAAATACTCCGCATGCTCTCCTACATTTCATGGTCTTCCTTCCTTGCAGTTAGGCTGTGGCCAGTGGCCTGTGAGCATAAGCAACATGTCACTTCTTTTCTGAGAAAGTTAGGAATGGGGGAGATCTCCATTCTCCATCTCTTCCATTTGCAGGGCAGGAAGCAAAGAACTTTGAGATGGCAAAATTGAAGAAGTAAACATCTTGGGTCCGTGCGGCCCCTGGGGGGAACTTAACAGGGAGAGGTTATGACTCATATCCAAACTCTCATGAATGAAAAATAATTTTATTAATCCAGGAGTTCTCAACCAGACATAATTTTATTCCCCAGCATACATTTGGCAATGTCTGGAGATGTTTTTATCACCAGTAGGGAAATGCTACTGGCATCTAGTATGTAGAGACCAGAGATGCTGCTAAACATCCTACAATGCACAAGATAACTAAGAATTATCTAGATCAAAGTATCAATAGGGCCAAGATTGAGAAACCCTTTTCTAAGGCACTGAGATCTTGGATTTATGTTAGCACAGCATCGCAGCTCCTTTCTTCACTAATACAAGGAATAATTGAAATATTTTTCATACCTCACTTTTTAAACTAGCAGGATCTCTGTATTTTCCTTCGAGCTGGAGCCTTCAAGAGCTTGATAAAGGAATTATAAATGAGTTGAATAAATTAAACTAAATAACTCTATGAAGAGCCAGCACATTTTCTGTGTGGAAGCAGGTAAGTGGAGGAAACCACAAAGTCCAGGTGTAGAGAGTTAGTGCCATAGGACTGTTACGAGTAGAGGTTGTCATAGCATGGTGCATCAACCAGATCTGGTCCTCTGCCTTATTTGTGTAAATAAAGTTTTATTGGGACACAGCCATGCACATTTGTTTATGTGCTGCCTATGGCTGCTTTTGCATGGCAAGGACAGAGGTGAGTAATTGTAGCAGAGATGGTATGGCCTATAAAACCTAGACTATTTACTATTTGTTTCTTTACAGAAGGTTTGCTGACTCCTTTTAAGAGCATGGGTTTGAGTCTCAGCTCCAACACTTACTAGCTATGTGACCTTGAGAAAGTCTTGTCACTTCTCTGAATTTTAATTTTTCATCAGTCAAGTGAAGAGAGTAATAAGACTGGTCTCCTATGGCTTTTTAGGGATTTAGTGAGCTCAAATGCTTTGCACATTGCCTGGCACATGGAATATGCTTAATAAATGATAGCTATTATTAATGAGTTAGTACTACGAACAATGAAGAAGAAGAATAAAACAAAACCACCTTTTGTTCCTTGGGCAGAAGTAGATACTTCCCTGAGACCTGGCAGTAAGTTTTCTTCCTTCGTCACAGACGCTCTGGCAACCCATAAGGAAACGTGTTTATCTTGAAAGCACCTGGCAGAGGCAGCATGGATGGAGCTGAGCTGCTAGATCGACCCCATTTCTCAAACCCAGCTTTCTACATAGAATTATTCAAAGGGAACCCTTATCAAGCAGCCTTCCAGCTCCGGTGTCATCCATCTTCTAAAGGTAATTCAATAGCCCTTGGTAGCTGATGATTTATGGGGCGGGTAGCCACAGGGAGGTTGCTCTTTGTATTACAGCCTGTTTTTATCAATGACCAGCAACCTGCTGTCTGGGGCCAGAAGCAACAGGCTCTTTGTTTAATCCTATTAACCAGGTCTTGGCTACAGCCAGCTCTGGGCCAGCGGAGGGCTTCTGGCCACTGGGCAGATGAAGGATTTGGATCATTCTGAATTGAGAACACCAGTTGTTAAAGTATGACTACTATGTCTTAACAGTAGTAGAGCTCTGTCTCCTGTACAAAGCTGCTTTAAGCCTCCAAGCCTCATTTGATTAGTGCTACAGTCCTGGGAGGGAGGGGTTGTCATCTTTGCTTAACAGATGTGATGTTGAAGCTGGGAGGTGGTTACTCATCACACACCTAGATTAAGATCACCAAGGCAAGTGCTCCTATCCTAATGGGATGCATGTGTCCCTGGTGAGGAAGCCTAGGGTACAGGCTCACCCCCTATGTACCAGTCCCAGTGTTTGTCTCTTTGCTGCCTTATTCTGAGGGTAGGACATAGCTCTCTCATTCATAATTTAATTCTTAGGACCTGGCAGCAAGCCTAGCACATAGTAGGTGCTTAATAAATATATTTAAAGAACTAATGGTGCCCAGGCCTTTGCATGAGTGTTTCCACTTCCTGAAACACTCTCCTCATCCTCTTTGCCTTTGTTAACTCCACTTGCCTTTAAGGACACATCTTAGGTGTCCTCTTGTGCCAGTTGGTGTCTAATCAGGAAAAAGAAATTATATTCATTAATTTAACTGTGAGAATTTATTAGGGAGTTGGTTAAGTACTTATAAAAACAGGAAAAAGGTAAAAAGAGTACACTGAGTTTACAAAGATAGTAACCAAGGCGTATTAGTTATCCACTGCTACGTAACAAAGTAGCCCACAACTTAGTGGCTGAAAACAACCATTCGTTATTTCATATTTTCCATGGGTCCAGAATCTGGGCATGGCTTAGCTGGATCTTCTGCCTCAAGTTTCTCTCCAGGCACCAATAAAGGTAACAGCTAAGGCTGGGGTTTCATCCCAAGGCATGACTGTAGAAAGATATGCTTCCACGCTCACTCAGGTGGTTGTTGGCAGGATTTGGTTCCTCATGGGCTGTTGGGATGATGCCCTCAGTTTATCTCTGTCTGTTGGCTGGAGACCTCCCTCAGTTCCTTGTCACATGGGCCTCTCTGCAGGGCAGTTCACAACATGGCAGCTGGCTTCATCAGAGCAAGTGAGCAAGACAGAACACCCATGTTGGAGGCCATGGTCTTATTATGTATGTCAATGATTATTTATATCAAGTCCCATTCCATCACCTCTGCTGTTCTCCGGTAGAAGCGAGTCACTAAGTCCATCTTGCACTCCAGGGGAAGGGATCACACAACAAATATCAGGAGCAATGCCAGAGACTGCCTGTCACAGGGAGAAGGAAGCTAATATCCACAGGGCTGGAGGGGCAACAGGAAGAAGTTGGGGCTTTAGAATCTAGATGGAAGGTCCCCATGGGGCTGAGATTGCTTCTGAGAGGGTGGCCCTGTCCCGCTGATTCTGGCGATTCCAGTGGGACACAGTGAAGCTGTTTCTAGGAGTACAAGGAAAAAACAAACACATGGAAACAGGAGCTAGCTGCTATTCCTGGAACTAACTAGTACTGCTCAGTTTTGGAAGGGAACCATGGGCACCAACAGGAGTGGGATGTAGACTGGAAGGATGGAAAGAACAATCCCTTTTGTCTCCGTATGGGTGGAATTCCCACTCCATTCATATGATGAAATCCTAACCCCTAGGACCTCAGAACATGTGACCTTATTTGGAAATAGGGTCATTGCAGACCTAATTAGTTAAGATGAGGGTGTATCGAAGTAGGATGGGCCTTTTATCCAATATGACTGGTATCCTTATAAAGACAGAAAATTTGAACACAGATACAGTCACACAGTCCATGAGAACATGAAGGCAGAGATTCCTACTGCAAGCCAAGGGATGGCAATGATGGCTAGCAAACCACCGGAAGCTAGGAGAAAGGCATGGAACACATTTTCCTTTGCTGTCCTCAGAAAGAACCAACTGTGCTGACACTTTCATCTTGGACTTCTAGGCATTGGAAGAGTGAGACCATAAGTTGTGTTGGTTAAGCCACCCATGTACTTTATTAGAGCAGCCCTTGGAAGCTTGTGTAGCCTCCTCCAGAGTTGCTGTCTCCTCTGCCATCATCCATCTTGCAGAACCCACCAAGGATGCAGGTGGCAAAGCTGGGATGTAGTTGCAGCCCACTGGGCAGTGGAAGGGTGGGTGATGAGAATGGCCAGCACACACCTCTTAGGCGGAAGCTTTCAGTGACCCCACCACGCAGCTCCTGGCTGGTTTCCCGCCCTCCGTGTGTCCCCTGGGTTCTCTGTACGACCTTCTGTTATAGCACTTACCACCCTTTTGTACTAACTGACTATATGTCTGTATCTTTCTCTGGGCCATGAGCTTCATAAGGGCAGGCACTCTGTTCTGTGTTCTGTTCTATATCACCTGGTGCCACTATGGACAACTGTTACAGCATACATATAATCTCATTTAATCCTCAGAATAGCAATGCAGATATACCTACCTCCATTTTGCTAATGAGGAAACTAAAGATCACAGAGCCAAAATAGCAAAGCCAGAGCTTTGCTCTCCTCTTCCCACCCAGAGTTCTACAGAGCCAGCATGCGTTAAAGATTTATAGTGGACCAGAAACTGGATTAAATGCTGTCTGCCTATCTTTCTCTATCTCCATATTGATAATAGCTACATTATCATTTAGCACTCATTCCATAGAGTAAGTATTGCTGATGGAGAGCTAGGAACCTAACAGAATATTCTGGTTAAACCCAATTCCACCACACAGCCAGACAGCTGAAAATCAACCAGTGTCCCTCCACTAAGAGCAGATTAATAGGTTGTTGATACATCTAATGGTTTGTTTAATTGATGGCTTTTGCCATTATTAGGAGAGAGTTTAGAGGGTTTTTTTTTTATGATTAGAAAACCCATGTCAATTAGCCTCGGAAACAAGAATGAAAATATAAAATGGTATTTGTTCTGTTGCCAAGCAAAATAAGCACCTATACTGGGAACCAGAGATTTAAGAATTTATTCGGCAAATATTTGAGTGTGTATTATGTGTTTGGCAGTGTTCTTGCAGCTGTATAAGCTGTATATAACAGTGTAAGATGCATTTCCTGTCCCCAGGGACCTTGCCATGTAGTTAAGGAAAGAAGATATGCACACAGGAGATGTTAATTAACAAAACAAGGCCATGGGGGTAAATAGCAAGTTAATGGAATGGACAGTAGGAAAATCATGCTTATGGGAATTCACAGGACGGAGGGGTAATGATGATGTAATGAAGAAATTTGCTACCATTTTATTGAGCATTCATTGCATTCCAGGCACAATGCTAAGTGCTTGTGTGCGTTAACCTGTTATGGATGAGGAAACTGAGCCTTGAAGAAGTTGAATGACTTGCATGAGAGTCACACAGCCAGTGAGTGATACAGTGAGAATTTGATCTTGGGTTATCTTACACAGGAAGGAGTTCTTTTTTTTTTTTTAAGATTTTATTTATTTATTGGACAGAGAGAGAGAGAGCACAAGCAGGCAGAGAGGCAGGCAGAGGGAGAGTGGGAAGCAGGCTCCCGGCCGAGCAAGGAGCCCGATGCGGGACTGGATCCCAAGACCCTGGGATCACATCCTTAGCCAAAAGGCAGCCGCTTAACTGACTGAGCCACCCAGGCATCCCATAGGAAAGAGTTCTTAAATACCTGCCATTCTCTATTCTTTTCCTTGTTTAAAGATTTATTTATTTATTTGAGAGAGAGAACGAGTGGAAGGGAAAGAGAATCCCAAGCAGATTCTGTGCAGAGTGTGAAGCCCAATGTAGGGCTCCATCTCATGACCCTGGGATCAGGACCTGAACTGAAACCAAGAGTCAGACGCTCGACCGACTGAGCCAACCAGGCGCTCAGTCTATTCTATATCCTGAGATATAGGATATATCTACCATTCTGTACCTTGAGAGTGGATTGTACTCTCTATGTCCACAGAAAGCAGTGACATAGAGGGCTGGGGAAACGTATGCAAATCTTAAGAGTTGATGACATTTAAACCGGGTTTTGAAGCACGAATTAAGAGTTCAATAGTTGGAGAAAGAGAGAAGGCATTCCAGGCAGAGGGAATAACCTATGCAAAGCAAGTAGGTTTGTTCCTTATTTTCTTTCCTCTGTCTCTAGCTATACTCATCACACCTTTTTTTTTTTTTTTAATAGCAGTGGCCAGTATAAGTCCCCCTCAGTCTCTAATGCCTCTTCTTTCAGGAAAGGGTTTGGAGTCTTAGAACATTTACCCTTTGACTCTGCTCGTACTGAGCCTTGGTTCTTTGGGAGAGAGATGCCTCTTGATTCTACAGCAGACCCAGATCTCGTCAGTTATTTTGGGCACTTGGAAGAAAAGGTGGTGGGATATCCTTTCTCTTCTTAGCACACACACCTATTAGAAGCACTAGGAACATGTTGTTGAGTGAACAATCCTTGGGAGGGCTCAAGTGCTTATTGCCAATTTAAAAAAGGCATTCTGAGAGAAAACTAACACAGATGGAAATAAATTGAATTTTCTGCCCTAGGAGATCTTGAGCAATGAAACCCATGTAATTGACCACAGGTTTTCAGAGGGGGATGGATCTGAGAAGTGAGAAGGGAGGAGGCCTAGTTCAGAGGAACATTTAAAATGGAGGAAAAGATCATTTTGTAGGCTGAGGGATGCAATTCCTTGGAAGATCTGTGTTCCTTCCATGAGGCCAGAAGAAACGTGTTTAGGATGCCATATTTAATAACGCCTCAGAGCTTCAGTTTTTCCATCTATTAAATGGGGGTCATGGTATAGAACCTTTGTGATCATACAAGACAATGCATAGAAAGTGCTTCCTTTGTTGTCTGGTGCATCATAGGAGCTCAAAAAGTTAGTTATTATTAATGAGAGTATTGTGTTAGGGAGTGGGGTATAAAGTTGATATCTTATGATGGGTTCCCTAGAAGCAAAATATGACATTGGGGTTCTAATGCCTGTGATGCATTGAGTTTTCAGAAGCAAAAGAGTGGGGAAGGCAAGAAAAGGGGGGGGGGAGTCAAGCAAGGATGTGGTCTTATCTGGGGACCAGCTATAGTCTGATCCCTCAGGGAGCTCTTGGGTATGAACTATGCTGCAGAACTGATCCCACCTCAGAGCAAGGAGGTGAGCCTTTTTTGACCACTGGGTCAGTTAGTCATTGGATATAGGATGACTTGGGGGAGAGGATGTACCCACAGTGGGCTTTCTGGGTGAGGTGGCTCCTGTTTGAGAGCAGTTCTCTCCAGGGCAGAGATGAGCCCAGCAGCCAATACTCACGGCATCTGGGGATGGATGCATTGGGCTAGTAAAGGGCATCAGGGTTGGGTACGCCAGTGGGCTCCATTTCAGTTGTCAGGGTGAAAGATATGGAATGAAAACTCTGGACAAAGTGAGTGTGTCAAGACTGGTTTTATATGGGGCACCTGGGTGGCTCAGTGGGTTAAGCGTCTGCCTTCGGCTCAGGTCATGATCCCAGAGTCCTGGGATCAAGCCCCACATGGGGCTCTCTGCTCAGTGGGGAGCCTGCTTCTCCCTCTCCCTGTGCCTGCCACTCCACCTGTTTGTGCTCTCTCTCTTTCTCTCAAAAATAAATAAAACCATAAAAAAGACTGGTTTTATGTAACATGGAAGACAAACCCCTGGACACAAAGATGCAGGGAAGATCCAC
The DNA here is from genome assembly GCA_004024625.1 of Mellivora capensis. NCBI lineage: Eukaryota > Metazoa > Chordata > Mammalia > Carnivora > Mustelidae > Mellivora > Mellivora capensis. The sequence goes on along the minus strand of PISX010013255.1, from coordinate 29,042 downwards.
CCTGATATTAACCCAAGATGTTTCCAACTGATTCCTCATAGAATTGGTCACAATTTCCAGAATCCCACCTTCACACCAGAACCTATCTTAATTGTGCTGCTGTTCAAAGATAGGATGCTTGCTCTTCTCTGAGGAGATGATGCCTCCAGGACAGAAATTATATCTTTGTATCCCCCATGGTGCCAAGTGTAGTGCTTTGTATACAGTTGGTACTCAGAAAGTATAGTTGACCGAAGAGCACCTCCTCCAGGCATTCTTGGGGATCCTAACCTGCCGACTTTTTGGGGTGATTAAAGAAAGTGCCTTCAGTTATGAATGTCTAGATTTCTTGTTTTGGAATTTAAGGTTCCCACACCATCTTGAGCTGGCCTCCAGAATTATTGCCAACGACCCTCTCAACCACCTTCACAAACCTCATGCTGTTGTCCAGTCATTTCCAACCTCTTATTTTCTCATGCAGTGGTATCATCATCTACCCAGTGGTCCAGGCCGAAATCCTAGTAGTTTTTTATTACTCTCTTTCTTTCCTTGATCCCTAACCATCAAATTCACTAGCAAATCTGGTTTATTCTGCATTCAAAATACACCCCAGGATAGCTATCTTTCATCCTTTCCTTTGCTACCATCCCTATCCTGTCTCTACCTCAACCCTCACCCAGGTCACAACATCCTTTTCACTGGTCTCCCTGTTTCAAGTCTTGCTCACCCGAGTAATTGTGTCTAGCATAGTGCCTGGCCCATAATGGCTTCTCAGTAAATTCTTGTTGAATGAATGGATAGGGAATCATGAGGTTTCCTTTTGACAATAAAAAAAAAAAAAAAAGATTTCATGGATCCCCAAAATAACAGTTGATATTTTAGCATATTTTGCTTGAGGAACTATTTGTTGTTGACCAAGTTCATCTATGAATTCGGTAATGCTTTTGAATACAAAGATCTACATACTTGAAAATAGTTGTGCTAAGGATGAGACATTGGCAAATGGGCTCCAAATTTGGCAGATTCCTTGCAATATCTCAAGAGCCCTCTAGGAGGTGGTGGCTCACAGGTTGAAATTCACTATGTATTCTGGTTAAACTGGGTCTTTGCTTATTTCTACAGCATGACTCATTCTAGGATTCTGTTCACACCCCTGTGCTTCTGTTCAGGCTGTGTCCTGTACTTGGAATGCCCATTTCAATCTACCTCAAACTCTGGGTACACAAAGCCCAACCATCTTTAAAGTCTCAGCCCGAATGTCAACTCCTTTGAAGCCTTTCTTGATTTCACTCAAGTGGGAATACATCTTGCCCTCGCTGAGCTCCCATTGAGCTTTATCTGTATTGCCTTTATTTATAGCCATGGGTGCCCAATTTAGAGATTTTGCAAACATTTTAAAAAGGGAGGGGCAGCTATTGACTTTGCCAAAAAGATCTTGAAACAAACAAGTTTTATCAACACTGTCATTTCATAAAAGAAACTTTATAGACACAAAAAATGAAAAAAGAGACAAACCATAAGTGACTCTTAATCTCACAAAACAAACTGAGGGTTGCTGTGGGGAGGGGGGTTGGGAAAGGGGGGTGGGTTAATGGACATTGGGGAGGGTATGTGCTATGGTTAGTGCTGTGAAGTGTATAAACCTGGCGATTCACAGACATGTACCCCTGGGGATAAAAATACTTTATATGTTTATAAAAAATTAAAAAAAATTATAAAAAAATGAAAAAAGGAAGGGCATTATTTCAACATAAGGAATCATTTTAACAATGAAATAAAATTTGTCCTATAAAAAATTCATACAAAGATGGTTTTTATTTTTCTCTTCTTTCCGAGTCCTAGTAAAGAATTCATCACAGATAAGCCCTGGACTAGAGATGGGTATTTAGAAACTTTGTCTTCTAATTTTTCATATTCCTACCTCATTACCACTTCTAGCCTCAGGTTTTCATGGCCAGGGCATGTGTCTGATTCAACACTATATCCCCCAACAAAGCCTGGCTCATTATGATTGATGTAAGGCTAATTGATTGAACATCATGAAGGGCAGAGACTCTGCTCTTTCTCTCAGAATAGTTTTGGCTCCTGATCCTTTGGCTTCTATGGATGGTTAAGGAAAGCCCTTGCAGTAGAATTGGTTTCTGGAAAGCAAAGGCAATGTAGAACTCCTTGAGGTTTTGTCTGCTAACTCAGCACTGAATGTACTCATTTAGCTTTCCAGGAAGACATGGCCCTTCTAGAGTAGGGAGAAGAGGCTATGATGTTCTTGATTTGCAATATCATAGTAGGTGCTCAACAAATAAACAGTGGACAAAGATCTCTATGGGTCTTGAACTCTATGATGTCGACTCTTTGTTGTGGTCCTGGGAGCTTTTCTAACAGAAAACATGAGTCCTGGCATGCTTGCCTTTGTATTCCGAAGCATAGGTGCTCCTTTAAGAAATGGCAGGATGTAACGGAGACCAGAGGCAGCTGGATTCTGGGTTCCCTCAAGTCACAGAATAGAGGGAGGTCTTGTGGCTTACTCTATGCTGCTTTCAATCATTGTTCTTTTGAGAGCCCTTGGGAGAACCGGACCAATAACAAACAGCATCTTCCTGGGTCAAGGCACTAACCTCAGACACCCCAGGAACTTAGGGGACAGAGCTGTTCCAAGGAGGCTGAATGCCTAGTACCCAGACTCTCTTTCTGTGGAATAATGAATTCTCTTTTGATCATCTTCTGTGTAAATCACCGACGATGGAGAGTTAATCATGCATAGGAAATGAATCTTTTCTCTGAGTTAATGAGCAGAGAGCTCAGAGCAACATCTGTTTATTCCCTCTACTTTCAAATCTCTGGCAGTTTGAACAATTAATTGTACCCAATAATGTCTCTTTGTTTTTAGACATTAGGGGGGGAAAAACCCAGTTCTCCCCAAAACACATATACCACTGGGTAGTGGGTAAAGAGGCATCTACGCAGCATATTTACCCACTTAAAAGTGATGTTCTAAGAATCAAAGGATGTATATGAGTGTGGGGAGGAGAGGGGGGAAGGGAGGAAAGGAGAAGGGAAGAGAAGAAGTGAGGACAGGAGAGAATAAGGAGGAAAGAATAATTTTGGCTTCTAGTTTAATGAGCACTACATAATGTATCAGGCAGTGTACCAAGTGCTGGCCTTATAGGCTCTTGTTGCATCATCCTATTGTAATTACAGGTAGAGGTATTAGTGTTCCCATTTTTATAGAGGAAAACAACAAGATTCAGAGAGGTTAAGTCATTTGTGCACGCCACCCAGCCAGGAAGCAGCTAGGGAGGGACTGAAGCTCAGGTTGACCTGATTCCCAGGTTCAAGCCCTAGCTGCTCCATGACACTTGCCCTTTCTTTCATGGGGCCTCACTCACCTTCAAGCCCTTCTCTGACCCCACCCCATCCTAATGCCTCTCTCTGATCCCTCTGGAACAGCCCATAGACAGAGGCTTTGAGGCTAAGCTACCTAGATGTCCATCTCAGCCATGCCACTAACCCTAACCTTCACTTCTCAGAGCTTCAGTTCCCTCCTTTATCAACTGGGGATAATTACAGGGCCTTTGCCTTTGTTTTTGCAAGGATTAAATGAAATGATACACAGGGAGAGGACACAGAGCCCTCTATCAGTTATGTTCACATTACTCTCCTTTATGGGGTACTTTCTGTGTGGCAGGTACTTTGCTAAACATTTTATATACCCTGTGCGTCCTCACATCTCACATTCAACCCAGAACATAGATACTAATAATCGGTCCATCATGTGGCAAATATTTACTGAGCATCTACTATGTGCAGGCATATTTTGGTGCTGGGACAGGAACCTAGTTGGGAAGAGAAACACTGAGTACCAAGTATACAATTAAATGATGACGAGAGTTACAGGCGGGAAGTATAGGGTGCTATAAGAATGTATAGTGAGTGGTCAAGGACATGACCGATTTTTGAAGAAGGGAGTCTCAGAGATATCTTTTTGGAGAAAGTGACATTTCAGCTAAATCCAGAATGTTGATTAGGAGGAAGTCAAGTCAGGAAAAAGATGAGGGGAGAGAACATTCTGAACAGGGAATGAGATTGTGCTGCTCTTACTTAACGAGGATCTTTCATGTTTTAATCCAAAGGAGTGATCAGATATGGGCTCCTTTCAGATCTGTGGCAGACTGTTGGAGCTGGGTGGAGGGGGAACTTAAGGCAGGTATGTCTTATTCAGATTGTTTGGCATAGTTTCAGGCAAATGACAATGATGTCCTCAGCTGATTTCATTCAATGAATATTTTACTCTTACCGGACCCTAGACAATCTAAGCTGAGAGGAAACTTTGAGGTCATCTCGGGCTCAGAGATTACAAATTGCAAAATGATTGTACTTGGGCAGTAGTTGTTATTGACTGGTAATGTCTGCTTATAGTCCTCTGTTGGAAAGAGACCCAATTAGTGGCATATAGTGGTAAGATTGATTAGTGATGTCTGTTTCAGGCATGGAGTTAGGAACTTATGGAAGGTGTGTGAGTAGGCGTCAGAAAAGCTATACCCAGTTGGCATCAGAACTCCTCTTAGAGAGAAAACTGTCTTTATCTTAGAATGCATTTTTATAGACTGTATTAGGTATTAAAGATGGGACCCAAAGAACATACGCTGTAAGAAAACAGCAGAACAAAGAGAGAACTAAATTGCTCTGCATAAGTAACATGATGTCAGGGTTGTCAATGAGCCAGATAGGGGTGAGGAACTTGTCCAAGTGGGGAGACTGAGCCACATGATAGGTAACTGAATCCCAAAGGCCAGAGAAGATAACGTGGAGACTTCCTGATGGTAGAGCAGCCTAAGATTTCAAAGATCAGGATAGCTCATTTCCAATTTTAAAGAACATTTTATTTATTTGAGGGAGATCAAGAGTAGGGGGCGGTGCAGAGGGAGAGGAGAGACAGAATCCCAAGCAGACTCTGCACTGAGTACGGAGCCCATCGTGGGGCCCAACCTCATGACACCAAGATCATGATATGGGCCAAAATCTAGAGTTGTATGCTTAACCAGGTGCCCCACCTCATTTCCAAATTTAAGTAGTTTGATTCACTGCAATGTACAGTTTGTTGTCAACCCAAACTGACAATAAATATCTGTTTCATCCTGAAGCTTATGTTAGTGGCACTTGGGGTTAGTGGAGGCAGGTGGGGAGTGTCCAGGATGAGATGATGTAATATGAGAAAAGAAGAGAACATGGGGAATGCTGAAGGGATGATCCATGAACTGAACCTACTCAGCAAAAGAGAGAAGCCAGAGACACAGAAATGGAAGCCCCACCACCACCGGCCCCAACATCCCTGGACCAAGAGGGAAGTGGAGTCTGTTGCTATATATGGGATAGAGGTCTGGGCTAATTTCTTTGGGATTTCAGAGAATGGAATATATGTGAGATATATACCTCTCTGCTTCCCTATTCTAGTCTATCCTCCTAATTTTACAGATGGGGAAACTGAGGCCCCTGTAGGGAGAAGGAGCCTAATGGAGGGCTCATTCAGTGGCTGCCCAATGAGCCTTCTTTTCAGAGACTGTTGTAGGAGACGCTAGGCAAGGGTAATGAGCCAGTGCTTGGTGTCTGCCATCATCCTTGGTCTGCAGCACTCAGCTCAATTTGGGTGAAATATCACAGACTATCAGACGCATTTTTATTTTTAAAGGGAAAATGATCAGAACTTAAATGAAGGCTGTTTAGCCATGTGCATATGTGCATGTATTGGGGGTGTTTGGGTAGGTTATGGGGTGCATTTTGGAACCTGGACCTGACCTGAAGGAAAAAGGAAAAGGAAGAGGGTTTAATTGGTTCTATCTCCCATTTTGAGGTCCTGCTCTCCCCCTCCTCCTTGGAGGAGTCAGTTTAGGAGAAAGCCATGAAACTCAGGTCTTGTGCATTAGTGGTGGATGGTCACTGAGCTATAATGGTAATCTAGGGGAGCCAGAAGGGCTGCCTGATGAAGAACTGGTTTCTCCCTTTGTCTCCCTACAGTGCCTAACATTTCCACCATGAATCACCCCTTTGGAACAAAACATGTATATGCCGATGTCTTTGTCAAGAAGAGAGCAAACCCTGTAATGCTCACCAATGTCCTATGAAAGAGCCACTAGTAATGATCTCTCAGAATGTTCTACTGTGTGCCATATATTTGAGTGTAGACATTGTCACTTGTGCCTCATCACACTTCTGTATCAAGCACAACAGTTGATGCCCCCATTTTTCAGAAGAATAAACTGAGCCTGAGAGATTTTTGACTTGGCTGGGTAACTAAGGAGCAGAAGGTGAGAACTCAGGACTCAACGTAATGACTGTCAGAGTCTTAGATGAAAAGTTGCTTTACTTCTGAATAGGAGTACATTAAAACAATTTTTTAAAAGATGTATATATTTGAGAGAGAGAGAGAAAGAGAGAGAGAGAGAGAGTGATGGGGGAGGGGCAGAAGGAGAGAGAGAGAAAATCTGAAGCAGACTCCATACTGAGTGTAGAACCTGACACGGGGCTTGATCTCATGACCCTGAGATCGCCACCTGAGCTGAAACCAAGAGTTGGCCGTTCATCAGACTGAGCCACCCATGTGCCCTACATTTAAAAAATTAAGTATTGATTGTTCAGTGATAAATTCTCATTGTGGAAAAATTAGAAAATAGAAAAGAGCCAGAGAGGAAACTAAACTCTAGCCATAACCCCACAAGACAAAGATGATCTCATTTTCAATTTTGGGTGTATTCTTCTTATTTTCCGTTAGCATTATGGATTTTAAACAAAAATGGGATGAGAATATGTAAAATTCTGTTACATGAATGTATCATTATTTATTTAACAAGCTCTCTAATGGTAAGCATTTATTGAGCTTATTTGTTGAAAAGCAAGATGCCAGAATGATGGACTGTATGATCATGAATAAAGCATGGTTCTTAAAATCCAGATTAATATACTGCTGAGCAGGATAGGGACAGACAATTCACCTTTTTGATCAGAAACTAGATTGAGTGCCCACTATGTTCCAGGCACTGACCACGGCATGAGACATGCAGCTGGTATCAGGATGGAAAAGGTCTCCTGAAGCTCAGGGACAGATAGTCAGCAAATACATGTGGGTGTAAGTGTGTGTGTGTGTGTGTGTGCGCGCGCGTGTGTGTCTATAATATAATGAGACAGTGAAGGTGGTGTGAAGGACAATGCTGGGTCAGTACAGAGAGTAGGAGTCATGGGATGGTATTTTAAATACCCTCTGAAGGTGTGACATTTGAGCAAAGACTTGAAGTAGGGAGTGAACTGTGTGAATGTCTGAGTGAAAAATGAACCATCAGCAAGTTCAAAGGCAGGGAGGTAGGAAGGAACTTAGTGTTCCTACTAGAGACAGAAGCACCTGAGAGCATTGTAAGCAGGGAGAATGTGAGGAAATACTGTTGAAGAGGTAGCTGGGGACCAAATTGTGTAGACCCTTAAAGGCCACGTGGATGGAGGGTGTCTGGATAGTGGGTGGCGAGCTTTGCAAGGTCTTCCACAGACAAATGACGTAAGCTAATGGTATTTTCCAAGCCTCCCTTTGGCCTCTATACAGAGACTGACTATGGTTGGGGGTAGTGGGCAAGAAGGAAAGTCAGCAGATCATTTTGGAGGTTGTTGTAATTATCCAGGAGAGGAGTGATGGTGGCTGGGACTGTGGTAGTAGTAAAGGGACTGTAAGAAGGGGTCAGATTTGAGATACATTGTGAAGGTTGAGCTCTCTGGACTTGCTATAGAGTTGACTCTGGGAATAACAGAGGGATGTGGTCAGGGATGCCTGAGCAGCTAGGCAAATGGTAGTACCATAGTTCAGGTGGGGAGGACCATGGTGGGACAGTGAAGGATGGTTAGAGGTTTGGTTTGAGAGATATTAGATTGAAGATACCTTTTAGAGTCCCAAGTGACAATCGGAAAGACGCAGGTATATATGCCAGCCTGGAGGTCAGGGAATGAGTTGAAATGGAAGATATACATTTCAGACTCACCCATGCATAGATGTGTGAAAGCCATGGGATTGGATGGGAAAAATGGCTATTGGTGAGGGGCCAAGAGAAGGGTTGCTTGAGTTCCCATGGGACTGGGGGATGGTGGGAATAGGAGAACCACCTTCATTTAATTCATGGTGGTATCAATGGTGACAGGGTGGGTCTTGATGAGAAAGTGGTCCCAAATTTACCTTTAAAGAAAGAAGGAAGCGACGCCTGGGTGGCTCAGTTGGTTAAGCAGCTGCCTTCGGCTCAGGTCATGATCCCAGCGTTCTGGGATCGAGTCCCACATCGGGCTCCTTGCTCGGCGGGGAGCCTGCTTCTCCCTCTGCCTCTGCCTGCCACTCTGTCTGCCTGTGCTCGCTCTCTCGCTCTGACAAATAAATAAATAAAATCTTAAAAAAAAAGAAAGAAAGAAGGAAGTGGCAAGTACAGAATCTTGAAAAGAGGTTCTAAGACCCCAGGGAACAAGGCAGAATGGAAAGCAGATCAGGAAGGAGAGTGGGAGAAGAAAGGAGACTCAATGCCAAGTTCTAGAAGCCCCCAGTGTGACTCCTCCCTCCTTCTCTTCTTCGTCCCTGAATGTATGCACCCATGCATCTATCCATCCACCATCCATTTCTTAATTCAGTTATGAGTCAATAATTCTTATTAAGCCCTTGCTTTTTGGCAGGTATTGGGCTTGGTGTCAAGGACATAAAGAAAATAAGAAGCTGGTACTCTGTGGGGAAGGTGGAAAGCACAGGAATCCTCTGATCGGCTCTAGACAGGCAGTGACGTCTTCATCTGTAATTTCCCAAAGCAAGTCCGTCTGCAGAGGAGTTGCCTGGCAATTGCTTGAGGCCCCCTTAAGACTACATATTCCTGAACCCTCCTCAGACTTGAAATCTTCCAGGGAGTATGGTGAAAAGTTCCCCAGGTGATTCTGATATGCAGCCAGGTCTGGGCATTCAGCTGACTGAGGTTCAAGTCAGATGGAATGTGGAAATAATGTTTAAATAGTTCCACTCTACAGCATTGTTGGGATTAAATGAGATCACACCAGAGAAGATTCATAACACAGGAATGTTTGCTGGCGGGCCTTTTGGACATGCCTGTGTGGTCTGTGGCCTTCTTAGGACCCAAAGGATCCAGCAGCATCTTGGTTACAGGGGCAGACCCCCACCCACCCCCAAGATGTCCCGAATCAGAATCTCCTGGGTGATTCTAATGCACCTTAACATTGGCTGGTAGAAGGGGTACACATACAGTCTGGCCTGTCAGTGAGGCAGTCACACCTGGGAGCAGATTGTCTCTATTAAGGAGCACTAATGAACGTAAAAATGATTTCCTTGGTGTAATTATATGATGCAGCTCTGGAGTTGTAGCCCTGGATGACTTAAATGCCCATTACACGGCACAGCCAGGTATGTTGGGAAAGCAGGTGGGCCATAGCATTGGTCTTCTCTGTTTCTGGAGCCACACCTGCCCTTCCCCAAGGCAGACCACTCCTCCATAACACAGTGACTGCCACAGGGAGCAGAGCTCTGCTGCCCAGAAGGGAAGCTGGCTCCAGGGGAGTCCCTGCATCTGAGTATTTCTTGAATTTGCATGTGCTCATGAATTACCTAGGGATCGTGTGAAAATGCACGTTCCAGTTCAGCAGGTCTGGAGTGGGCCCGAGATCGTGCATTTCTAGCAAGCTCCCAGGGAGCGCGGATACTGCAGGTCCGGGGACCACACGTTTCTTAGGAAGACTCCAGTACTGCTCATTGGTTCTCAAAGAATACCAATGGTTCCTCCCACCCAAGATGAATTAAATCAGAATTTCTGGAGGTAGAATCTGGGCATCACTATTTTTCAAATGCTTGTTAGTTTGTGGTCACGGTTGAGAACTGCTGGTTTGGGAGACTTCTCTCTCTCTCTCTCCCCCTTTCTTCCCTCCTCCCCCTTTGTTCCTTCCTCCCTTCCCACCTCTTCCCTTCCCATTTTTATTTTTGTGTGTGTGGGGGGTGGGGGGAGATGAGCTGGGATCCAGAGCAGACAGCCAAATTGAGAAAGAACTGTCTGCTCTAGTGAAGAGAATGATCATGGGAAGGCTATTGGCAGGAAGGATACTCTCTTTAAACAGAATCCTCTAGCTGGAAAAAATCTTTCCAGGAGTTTTGCTCAAATCATGCCTCTGCCAATGGCACCATGCTGTACTCTTATTTCTTTTCCCATTCATGAGAATTCTAACTCTCCTGTTGCTCATGTCTAAAGGAGGACAGCTGGTGTAGACGTCCCTTGGCATGATCTCCTTCCAACTTGTTCACTTCCAAAGCTTACTGAGCCTGTGCAGTGGGGATTGGAGGTCAGAGGGAGGAGGCACCTATAAGAATTGGGACTCCCAAGTGCCAGAACACAGACCCACAATTCAAAGAGCTTGAGGAGACAATATATTTATTTATTCATATAACTGAAACACTGGTTGTTTCAGTAGATTCACAGATTCAAAAGACATCCTCTAGAATCTCTCTGTCTCTTCCCTCTCCCCCATCTCAGCTCTTACTTCCTCCCTGTGGCTGTCATTCTCAGGCAGGTGCCCCCAACCTTTCAGCAAATCCATTAAAAAAAAAGAGGGTTCTCTCTCTTACCTGTATTTCCCAATAAGTCAAAGAATAGAGCCCCTCTGATCTTGATTGAGCCATAGCTCCATCATTTAGTCAATCAGTAACACCAGGGCAATGTGAACATGTGGTGGCCGGTCTTCAGCCATCCCCAGTCTCAGAGCCAAGCATGGAGTCAGCCCCACCTGAACTAGAAGGAAGCCCGGTGCTGGGTGGACACAGCAGGACGTCTACTGCAGCATCCTAAATACTTATCACCCATATTTCTGGGGGGTGGCCTGGCCTTCGCTAGCCCAGTGTGGCCGTTACCCCAGGGGCCTCCACAGACTCTTCTTCAGACTTCATTGTGCAATAGGCTCTTGACAACTTTGCTCTCTGGAGAACACAGCAGAGATTGATTTCCAGCAGGTGTGGAATCAAGTAGGTGGTAGGAGGGGAGGCAGGACCCATGTTGATAGGTTTTTTTCTTCCTGTCCCGTGACCCCACACTCCGTTTTAAAAGGGACTTGTGTTCACTCTCGCTTTGGGAGAGGGGCGGGGGAGGAGGCTGGAGGCTTGAGAGCCCAATTCCTAGCTGATTTTCTTCTGGCAGTTCTAGAAGGGAATCCACTTTTCATTTTTTGCGGAGTGGAGTCTTATCCATGAGCATTACATGAATGGTGCAAGACTGGCAAGGAAGCCCCATGATGTTTTTGAAAGGTTGTAAATTCAAAGCACGTGACTTGCCACTTAAAACCCTCCAGCAGCTTCTTTCTGCCCCTTAAGATAGACTCTCATCTCTGAACACATGCTAACATGGCCCTCATCTCCACCCCAGCCTGAGTTTGTCACACTCTTTACCCGATCAAAGTGCTGCAGCCCCATTGGTCTTTGGCTTCCAGCTCTTGGCTTCCAGCCTTGGATTCTCCCCTTCCCCTCACCTAAATTCTCAGCCTTACCTCACTCTCTTCTTGATTTATACTTAATCGTTTAGGTCCCTATTACAATGGCCACCTACTTCCCCATGATGGCTGATTATTATAGTTCTCTGTTTCTTTTTATACAACATATGTAATTGACGTGTCTTTCTTGGACTGTGTATGCCACTTCCGTGGATCCCATTTGATTCTAGATTCCATGTAGCTGCGGACCCTCCGTGATTTTGTTCATCACTGTGTCTCTAGGGCTGACACTGGTACATAGTAGATGCTCAGTAAATAATTGTTGGATGAATTAATTCATTTTCTGAAGTCCTCTGAGTCCTTCAAGTCCAGGTACATATAAAAGTCAACCGGGGAATCATATTAAAGATAGAGTTGCCCCAACCTTCCTTTGGTCTTTAGGTTCAAGATGTGTGGTTGGATCCTGGGAAAACCACTAGGAAATTGGGAAACAGTTTTCCAGGAGTGTCGATGGACAGGGTGCCCAGAATCTTTTGTTTTAATTTGGTTCCCAGTGAATCACAGTGGGCTGAAAGAGACAGGACAAATGTATTATACATTAAATGTGGAAGGACGGAGAAAAATGTATTGTTCCTAAGAATGCAGAGTTGTGGCTTCCATCAATACAGGCAGAACACCAGCCAAGGAGATGCAGTTCGATTTGAGTTAATACTTAAACGCTGTAGTGTTTGTTTTTCTTTTCTATCTTGATGACAGTTGGGTGATTTCCACACACTGTCAGACAACCAGTAGGTCCATAACTGTTCTTTTGCCAGTTCCATCACATATCTGACAGAATCCCCCGCCTCTGTGCCCAGATGCTAAGCTCTGAGTCTAACATAGCCCCTCCTCCCTGCTGGTTAGAATATTCTCAACCCCCCTGTCCACTCTCTGACACATGTTAGCATCCTTCAGCTCCATGTACGTGGATAACTGAAAGTTCACTGGCTTTCTCTGTTGACAGTAGTGTGAATTATCTTGTTCTTTCTTGACATGTCCTTTTTGGAAGTCACTTCTGGGAAAGAAACCAAAAAACCCAAACCCACTCTTAATCTCGGCTCTTGGACTGCCAGCTTCTGGAGCCTGGTCACTGTGTCTTCTGTTTCTCCACTATTATGCCCTGTAGAACCTAGCAGACATTCGTGGACGCCTCAACCTTTACGATGGTTTGGCTACTATGAATAACAATGAAGCAGGTTACTCTTAAAATCGTCCTTTGTAGCATTTTCACAGCACTTTGAAGTTTACTAACCCTTTCCTTCCTTAGGTCATGTAATTCTAATGTCTCATTTTTGGTTAGTGACTGATAACTAGAATCACTTGGGTGTATTTCAAGTGTACACCCTCCTGGGACCTATTCAAGACCCGCTCTAAGAATGGAATTTGGAAATCCAAGTGTTTTGCACTCACCCAGGTGATGTTTCTGGTTCTCCAAATGGGAACCACGAGTGTGGTGGCTATGTATGTGGGTTTGGGAGTCAGCCTGCCCAGGGGTGGAATCCTGGCCTCTGTGGGGCCATGGGCATGTGACTGCAGACCCCCAAGCCCTAGTGCTCCCCTGTCTGTACAATGGGGCTGATGAGCCCAACCCCAGAAAGACTAATTGAGAGCACAGGGGTATAATAGGTACTTAGCAAAATGGGAGTCATGGTGGACACATCTATCTCCTGAGACCATTTTGAGGATGAAACTAGTTAATTATGAAAAGTGGACTTTCTTTAGACCAAGACCTGGCCCATAGTGAGTACTGTATGCATAGTAGGTGTGGCTAATTTTATACCTGTTTTACAGAGGAGGATACCTATATCTGCTGAAAGGGGAACTAAGAGTTCATACTCTGTCTTCTGCGCCTCTACTCTGGGCTTTTCCCACTTTACAAAGCTCACTCTTCATGCCCGTCCTTCCCAGGACTTAAAACCAGGTCAGCGAATGCTCATCACAGGTTTTTCTCCTTGAGGGGGACGAAAGATCAACTCTTTACCCACAGCCCAGCTTTTCTTCCCTCCTGCAGCCCTTCCTTATTCTCTCTTTTCAGACCCAGGCCCCATAGCCATTTTTCAGAAATGTCATCTTACTTGGGCACCACAATCAGAGGCCCTAAAACAGGGTGATTTGGGATTCCTGTCTCATCCCCATCTGTCTGCTAGAGTCTGAGCAGATACCAGAACAGACTCATCTAATTAGTGGCCTCTCCTCCTCTGGGGCTCGGGACTACTGGTGCATGGCTTCCGCATTTCTCAGGCAGAGACGAGACACCTCATCAGATAGGCGAGTGATGAAGGCTTCCCCGCAAGAGCCTGAGAGGAAGGGGATTTTCTGGCTTCTGGAGCAGAGGGGATGCAGGAGCCTGGGCAGTGGGGACCCAGAACTGGAGGATGTGGTTGTTGATAAGAATGTCTTCTCATCACTCTGAACCTCACTGTCCTTATCCATAAAATGGAATGATAATCATACTTATCTCACAGGCTTATTGGGGTTATGTCTACAGGGTGATGGTCTCAAGGTCACCTGACCTCTACTCATTCTTCAGTCTTGCTTTTCCTTTCCTCTCCCCAAACTCTTCAATGATTTGGTTAGAGAGGGAAAATGTGGTAGTGATTAGGAGCATGAACACTGAAGTTTCCTGCTTAGATATTAATCCTGGTCCTGCCTTTTTCCACTCTGCTACCTTGAGAAATCACTCTCTAAGCTCAGTTTCCTCTTCTCTACATTAAAGCTAATAATCCCCCACCTGCCTTTTATATTTGTTAGGATCGTAAAGTGGGGTCAGTTATGTTGGCGCATAGTAAGTCCTCAATAAATATCCAATATTATTATGAAGCAAGCATGGGGATAGATTCCTGGTCCATCTCAATGTTCCCCCTTTTCAGATGGATGATAAAGCAGTTCTTTTTCTGCCTGGACCCTCATTACCCATGTGCTTTTACAACTTTAGAACTCAGCTCACGGGGACCCTTCTCTGCAAAGCTTTCCCCCAAGAATTCTCCTCCATATGCTTTCCCTTCAGCCTCCAGAGCTTCCTCTACCCATAGCTCTTTGCACATGGCTCTGTTGGACTTGGATTCCTTGGGGAAGGTGCCTATGTTCGTAGTTACATTTCTATACATTTCTGTACCTCATACCTATTTGGAACTTTGTTTTTGTTGAAAGTACCAGTGAGGACACCAGAGACCTTAAAGCAATGTTTCTCAGAACCCTTTTGACCATTTTACATTGAAACCTGGTGATGCATGTGTGCACACACACCATAGGAACACAGGTTCATATTTGTTTGATATTTGCTTCATATTTCATGATTCATAATGTACTCTGATGATTTCTCTTCTCTTTCTCTCCTCTCTTCATCTATTTTGTTTCTAAAGTTTTGCCCATGATCTAAATATTCATTTCAGAACTAACTGTTCTGGGTCAAGAAGCTGTTTCTTGTAATGCTAAGAACGGGGACTTTTGGGAACAGATGCCTCAGGGATTCCAAATCCATGACTTACTGATTGTATACAATGAGAATGTCACCTTACCACACTAAGCCTTCATCTGTAAAATGGAGCGAATAATTTTACCTCCTTCTTGGGTTCCTTGTGAGATTTTAATGAGATAATAAAGGTAAAGGATTAAACACTGAGGCTGACATCTAGTAAGTGCTTAACAAATGTTGCTTATCGGAACCACTCTTGAAATCCTTATATGATTTTACCCTTTTCCCTCTCAGTCCTCCTAAGTCTGCTTATCCTCTTGATCTTTTTGCTCAGTCCTATTTTCCTCCCCAAGGCCTACCTCCCTGATGGTAAATTCCAGAAGCATCAGAATGAGCCCCAGTGTTATAGCCTGACTCCAAAGCATGTGGAGAAGGTGATTTGATGGGAGACAGCAGAAGCCCCATCACTTTGACACAAGGGATGAAGGAAATGCCCATGGTATGGAATCTGCTCTCTCTCTTATCCCTTCTTAATTGCTATAGTTAATCCAATCTCTTTTCCAGCAAGTTGACGCAGCCCAAGAATTTTCCTTCCACCCCCTCGACCCCAAGCAATTTCAGTGTGCAGGATCCTGGCCATGCGGAAGGAGTTTGGCCATCCCCTAAGCTCCACAGTCATTGTCAGAGAATATGTCACCAAAGTAATTCAACAGCCCTCTAATTCTGCCCTGCTCTACTACCCCTTTGGCCTGGATATCCCCTCATTCACAAACCAGTGGTTCTTGAGTCAACAAGGCAAGGCAAAATGGCTCAGTCTCCCTCACGGAGGATGGACCTGCACCATGACTGTATTCATACGGTACCTCTTAGCACCGTGCTTGAACCAGGAGGACCTGGTTCCCACACAAACTTTTCCACCCACCAGCTGTGTGACCTTGATTAAGTAGCTTCCCTTTTCCCTTCCTCCGTTTGCTCACTAGTACAATGGGTATGTTAATAATATTTTGAAACACTACCTATTTGTTATGTGAGGAAATGAGGTAATTCAGGGTAAGTATCTGACACTCAAAGTCCTTAATAAATTTCATGATCATCATGCTCATTGTTGGGGCCGCTGCTGTTGTTTTAACTGATGATAATCACAAACAAGCACTTTAGCTTCTGAATTAGATGCAGAGTATCTTTAACATGAAGAGGGCTTGAGCGACCACATGCTCTTGGTAAGAGAGAGCCTGTTGTTCCTGTGGACGGGCAGCCTTGTTACCTCCTAGCAGAAGGCTGTAGACGCACTGACGTGTGCTTGGATTTCATGCTTAAGCAGGAAGAAGGAAGCACTTCTTTCATACCAGGTGGTTTCTAACACCTGCTGAATTGGGCTGGAATAGAAATAGTGGCTCAGAGAAGAAATACAGACATTAATTTCCTTTTCCTTGTACGGCCTCAAACTTTCACCCCCGCCCCCAAAGTGGATTGATTTCTCTGCTGTCTTGCCTCCTTCCTTTGCATGATCAGTTTCCAAGGCCAATTCTTATTCTACCCCAGCATCTAGCACAGTGTTTAGCACTTAGCAGAGCTCTGTGTTTCATGGTTGGATCTCTGACCCCCTGATTATCTGCCATTTGCTTTCTCTCCTCCACTACTGCCCCCAACTCAGACACATTTTTTTAAGAGATTTTATTTAATTTGACAGAGATCACAAGTAGGCAGAGGCAGGCAGGGGGGCGGAGATCAGGCTCCCTGCTGAGCAGAGAGACCAATGCGGGGCTAGATCCCAGGACTCTGGGATCATGACCCAAGCCAAAGGCAGAGGCTTTAACCCACTGAGCCACCCGGTGCCCCCACATTTTTATTTAAATTAATTAAAGAGCATAACTTTAGCGAGCTCTATCAGCTATGCCATCCTCTCTCTCTGTCCCTCCATTCCCCTCCCTCCCTCTCTTCTGCCTCCCCATTCCTCCTCCTCCTTTTCCCGCTCTCTCTGCCTCTAATGCCTAATTTCAGCAAATTCAGACGAGGGGTGGTCCTATTATTTTCCAGGACAGTCCTATCAAAGTAGGGCCAATCTAGATCTTCTAAAGGTCTAAGAAGAGAAATCTTAAAGACAAATTATTCATGCTAAGCTTGTTGGAATCTTTAGATACAAATGGTCAAACTTTGCCCTGTGTGGTTCCATCATAAACTTGAAGGAAAGAATCTCATTTCCTCATCTTGGTTCACAGTGAAAAGCCTGCGATGGGAAAATGCAGCATAAAGAATGACAGCAACTTAAACACCCACAAAATTGCCACACAGGGCAAGAAATAAAACCTTGCAGAACTCCAGGACCTCACTATATGAACCTCCCTCCTCCCTCACATCAATTACCATATTGTCTTTTATTGACTCCATTTTATTGTTTTTCCTTAGGGTCTTACATTTGTGTCTGTATCCCTAAACAGTAAAGTTCAAGTTTGCCTATTTCTGAGCTTTATATAATAGACTCATCCTCTTTGTATTCTTTTCTTCTTTCACTTAATGTTATGCTTGAAAGATCCATCCATGTTGCTGTATGTAGTACAAGTCTTTTCATTTTCAGTGCTGCATAATTTATTGTATGAATATATGCGATGCATTTTCTGTTCTTCTGTTGATGGGCAGTGTCATGATTTCTCTACACGTTAAGGTTGTTACTGACATTTCCTGTTATAGATAATGATACAATAAATGTCTTTACAGACATCCATAACAATTTGCCCGGCACAAATTCCTAAATGGAGAATTTTTGGATCGGAGACGATGGCTCCTTTTTAAGCTACCTCCAGAATGGTTGTACAAATTTGCACTTCTGCAAGCAAAGTACATTCCTGTCTGTGTCCTCACACCCTTGCCAATGCTAGCTTATTTGCATTTGTTTTAGTCATGCCAGTTGGATAGGGAAAAGATTTTTTCTCAAGATTGTAGGAATTTCCATTTCTTTGAGTATAGTGACACTGGGCATCCCGCCTCCTTTATGGAATTTGGGGGCTTCCCCCCTCCCTTTTTGCTATTTGTATTTATTCTCTTGCAAGTTGCTTTTTTCTATCCTTTGCCATTTTAAAAAGATTGGTATGTGTGGATTTTAATAACAGTTTACACTAGGGTTCAGCCCTGGTGAAGTATCAGTTAGACACATGCCAAGTTGGAGTTCAGGGTAAATGAGGGAGAGGGAAGGGACTTCTTGGTGCCCCCAGGTCTCAAGTAGATCTGCCAAGCAGAGAGCAATTTGGTGGCTTATTGTTCATAAACCAGAGAGGACAGTCGTGCATTCAGCCCCCATGCTGGGGAGAAAACAATGCTTCCTGGACCCCAGGCCATTTGGGAACAAGGGATCCTGCTCTAATTGAATCTGCCTTCTACCTCCTTTGTGCCCAAGGACTCTCTTTATGGTTATGACTGTCTGGGCTCCAGTAGAGAGGTGGGGTATGTAGAAAAGGAGGGAATATGTGTAGCTTGGCTTGAAGCTTAGGATTTGTATTACCAGCACCCCAGACTGGATTGACAGTTCTTTCTTTTGTTCTCCTTGTCCCCCTCCATTCTTCAGCAAACATTTATTAAGCTCCTATTACATGCCACCTCCCTAGCCCTGCAGGGTTTCCCATCTCAGCAATTGGCAACTCCACCTTCTCGGTTCAAGGAGAGAAGCTGGAAATTACCTGTGGTTCTGCTCTTTCTCGACTATGTCACAGCCTCTGCACCAGCAAATTCTTTCAGCTCTACCTTCAAATACATCCAGAATCTGGGAAATAATCCAAACGTCCATCAACAGGGAAATGGATAAACAGACTGTGGTACGACCATACAGGGGAATACTATTCAAGAAGAGAAAGGAACAAGCAACTGGTCTCTGCGACATGAATGAATGTCAGAACAATTATTCCAAGTGAAAGAAGCCAAATGTAGAATAGTACCATATGATGCCACTTACACAAAATTCCAGAAAATTCTAGTAATCTAGAGTGCCAGAAAGCACATCAGTGGTTGCCTGGGGATGGGAGGAGACACAAGAGGTTGCCAAAGGGCATGAGGAGATCTTTGGGGTGGGGGGGAGTGTGTGCTTGTTACATTGATTGTGGTGATCTACAATCAAGGATCTACAGACTCCTAAGCTTATCAAATGTATTTTCAAGGACATACAGTTGATTGCTTGCCAATCCCACCTCCATAAGAAGCACTGAAAGTGGATCCAGAACCAGCCTACTTCTCACCATCACTTCAACTGAACCACTATGAGCCCTCACCTGGCGGATTGAGGCAGCTGCATAACATGACCTCTCTGGCCTGGTCCTTACTTCTCTACACTCTTCTTAATGTTGAGTCTACCGTGATGCTTTTCAGAGGAAAGTGAGGTCCTTTTCCTCCTTTATTGAAAACCATCCCATGTCTTCCCATCACACCGAGAGCACTTATCACTGTCTGACATAATGTGTACTTTACAAGCTTATTGTCTGTCCTCCCACCAGGGTGACATAAGCTCCCACAGGGCAGGTCCATTTATCTTCACTGCTATATCCCCAATGTCTAGAGCGGTATGTGTCATATAGAAGCTGATCAATAGATATTTGTGGAATGAATCAATGAGTATGGTAGCAGACTCAAAGAGTTCCCAGACAACTGAGGGAGACATACAGAAATACAGTTAAAATTAGGGCAATAAATGGTATGGTACATGGAGGCCTCTAAACTCAGGGTGAAGTCAAGGATGGCTTCCTGGAGGAAGTGGCATCTAAACTGGGACCTGAGAGGTACATAAGATGCCATGAACAAGAAGAGGCAATTCCTGCCTTCATGGAATTCTATTGGATGAGAAACCATAGAGGCATATATTACACCATGTGATAAGTGCTTTTTTTTAAAAAAAGGTTTTATTTATTTATTTGACAGAGATCACAAGTAGGCAGAGAGGCAGGCAGAGAGAGAGAGAGAGAGAGAGGAGGAAGCAGGCTCCCTGCTGAGCAGAGAGCCTGATGTGGGGCTTGATCCCAGGACCCTGAGACCATGACCTGAGCCAAAGGCAGAGGCTTTAACCCACTGAGCTACCCAGGTGCCCCGTAAGTGTTTTATAGGGGTAAGCATGGTAGGGGGGTGAGAAGCAGAGAGGTGGGAGCCTCACCCAGCCTGGGGGAAGGTCTGGCGACACGAACAAAGTTTCTCATAGTGAAGCACTCCTGGTTGAATTGTATCTACCTCCTTTCTCCAAAAACCCACAGTTGGGGAGATTATTGTCCGGATACAGACTAGGGCCATAGGACAAAGGAATTGATCCAAGATTTGGGAGGTACCCAATCATCACATTTCCCTGTCATGCTTGCCTCCTTTTTATGTAACTCCTACTGCACCAATGTACATCTGGGCAAGTTGCTCCGCATCCTTCCTATGCATTAGAATTGCTGGTGAGCTTAAAAACAAACACATGATTGGGTTCTACCCCAGACTGATCAAATCTCAATCTCTGGGCAGTAGCTTACACATGCATGTTTTTAAAAACCTCCCTATGCAGCTAGAGACCCAGAAATGACATATGGTTCAAGGCTCAGGGACAGTTGTCCTATTTGGAGTCTAGTCATTCATTTGGTCTTTCATTTCATTTGTACTTCAGGGCCTTTGCACTTTCCTTTCCCTTTGCCTGGAGGTTTTTTCCTTCAGTTTTTGCACAGCTACTTGCTTCTTATTCTGTAAGCCTCCATGAAAATGTTGGCTCCTCAGAGGGGCTCTCTCTGACCCTCTCCTCCCTCCATCTAAAATATTTTCCATCCACTCTCTCCACCCTGGCTATCAGCTCTCTGTCACATCACCTGATTGATTTCCTTCACGGCACTTACCACAACTTGAGATGATCTTATTTACTGTTGTATCCCTGACATTAAAGAAATGAAACATTTCAGTAAAGAGAGAAAAGATCTGAGGTGTGTAAGGCACAGTGTCTTGCACATGGCCAAGATTAGGAAACTTTGCAATTATTATGAGTAAATTAATTATTAGGGGCAATACACAAGGCCTCTGATGAAAGGATTAGCTCTCTGACAGCATAGGAAATGTGAACTACTGTTCACAGCTGTGAACTACTCTCTCTCTCTCTCTCTCTCTCTCTCTCATTAATCAGCTATATGCTAAGCTCTTTGAAGGCAAGGGCTGTGTCCTGTTAGTCATTGTAGTTTAGAGCTTAACACAGTCCCTGGCTGTGTTAAGACAATGTTCTGATTAGAGACTGTTTGCACATAATAGAATCTCATTCAAGCTAGTACAAGCAGAAAAATGAATATACTGTAAGGATAAATTGTCCCAGAGAATCCAAGTGTGGGAGAGAAAGTTGGGCCAGCAGGGAACTTGAACCCTGAAAAAGAAAGGGACCAAGAATTAGCAGTTTGTGTCTCCCCAAAGGAGGCATGGTGTTTCTTTATTTTTCATTGCAAACTGACTTTCTCTTCTTTGCGGACACATGGATGTCCCCAGACTGGGTTTAATAAAGCTTTATACTTTTTAAAAAAAAGATTTTATTTATTTATTTGATAGCACAAGCAGGGGGGAACCGCGGGCAGAGGGAGAGGGAGAAGCAGGCTCCCAGCAGAACAAGGAGCCCGATGCAGGACTCAATCCCATGGTCCCAGGATCACGACCTGAGCCCGAAGGCTGATGCTTCACTAACTGAACCACCCAGGCGCCCCAAAGTTTCCACTTACAGCATCTGCATTCTAACTCCCCAGGGAAGAGAAAACTTGATTGGCTTTAACTCCTGTCACGCGGTCACTCCTGAGCCAATCAACTGGACCCGGAAGCAGGGGTGTGGGATCACGTGGCCCTCTACTCTCGCGACTGGGACTATTTCTTTGCAATAAGGAGGGCTTAGCTCAGATTCTCACCTGGAAACAGAGCTTGAGCGAATGGCTTGCACTCTGGTGGTTTGGTCGGGAAGAGATGCCAGGGAACAGGAGAGAGAAGACTTGGAAGAGCGAAAGGGAGGAGGAGAGAAGCCCAGTCCAAAGGTGTGTTAATGAGCTGAGATGGGCGAGTGAGGCTCCTACTCAGAAGAGACCCTCTGAGGCCTGCGTCGAATGCACCCCAGAAATGTCCTCCTCCTGAGAGCGGGACACGGAAGGACTTATCCACTAGCTCCTGTCCTCCACTGGTCAAGGGTTGCCCCCAGGGCCAACCTCGTCTCCAGGTTGGTGGGCGCACCAGAATGGCTCTCGAGCCCGGGACAGAAAGCCGGAAGTACATGGTGCGGCCCCTAAAGCCAGGGGGGGTCGGGTCCCCCTGTGAACAGGGGATTTGCTGCAGCAGCAGCTGAAGCCGAGAACGTGGGCCAAGGGCATAGGAGAGGCTCCTAGGGGGTGTGGCCGGGTTGTCTAAGAAGAGAGGGTGAGTGTGAGTGGAAATAATTTATACCTTTGGTCCCTGCCCCATGAATGTTTTCTGAATGAATAATGAAATGCAAAATGAAGGAAAGGTTCTTGGAAGCAGCAAGATGTTGGGAGCCCCGCTGGTGTTGCAGGCTCAGTCGGGGAGCATGTAGATAATGACCATCTGAAGTATTTTTCTACTGAGCACTGTGTATTTTATTGATAAGTCTGTGACGTCATAAGGAAGGTAAAAGATATTTCCCCCTCTTGGGGATGAGGAACAGACCCGGAGATGCTGAGCACTTAGGTACACAGTGTCAACGTCAGGGCCACGTTTCCATTTTCTGTCCCGTTTGCCCTGCCCCAAGTTATAGGAGCTGTTGTTAGGCCTACAAAAACGTGTGCGAATTACCAACTTCACCCCGTTCACTCCTTCCCTCCTCTGTGTATAATTCAGCACAGTGAATACAGTGGTTGTTAAGACCTAAAGCAGTTTCTAATTTTGTTTCATTATGAGTGTTAATGCAGCCCTCAGGACCCATCCCCACGGCCTTAACTCAACTTGGTCTTTCAGGCTAGGAATTGACAAGATAAAGATCTGAATGGAGACTCCAGTTGGCGGAGGGCTGGGCTGAGTCAGCCCCGATAAACCTGCAGTCAAGAAATCAATAGAGCTTTTTCAGGGTTGCCATTATCCAACAAGGAAAAAAAATTTCAAAAATAAATTGCGGGCTGGCATAAAATCAGATTAAGCAGATAACAGGTTTTGCTGACTTCAGGGCTGAGGTGGGGATGGCACAGAGGGAGAGAATTAGCGATTTAATGAGCTCGTGTTCTCGCCCGGCTTGTGCTATGCAAGTGTTTACTTGGAACCGGAGAGGGAGGACAGAGGTGAGAAAACAGATTCCAGCTTCTGTTTGAATTTCACCCCAAAGCTGACCCAGCCCTGCCATCTAGGGCTCGCTCACCATTTTTGGTGGTGGATTTGCAGAGCCGGTGACTGCAGCAGGCTTGCCATGGTGGGTTTTAGCCTGGGTTCACCCTGTTGTATGGCCTTGAGCTAGTTAGCTCACCTGCCCATGAGCCCTGGTTTTCTTGGTTTGAATCGGGCTCCCCACGGGCTGAGGCGGGGGCAGAGTTTTCCCCGAGGGAAACTGCTAGGGTGTTCAGAAAACAAGAGCATAGAAGATGGATAAGGACAAACCCCAGGTGGGCACGAGTTACAAATCCAGCTCTTTCTGCCTCGACTCCAGCATTTCCAGAACCTTTAAAAATGCCCTGCAAAGGTCCTCTGTGGATAAAGTGGAGGTAAGTCCACCCAGAGCCAGGTGGCAGAATTAAGTCAGAACAAGGGCAGGAGCAAACTGGATCTTAATCCTCAGGGGCTTCTCACCTGCCTCTGCTCCTTCAGAGCCACACGCTTCTTACCTGTCGTAAGTCACCTCTTTGAACTTCCTCTCTTGCCTGTTTATACTACTGTTATTTAGTGGACCCTTCTGCTTGCCCCTTCTTAGTACCACCCCTCCCTTCTGATTCATCTAGTCTTGTTAATAATGGCGATCTAATTGTTGGCCAAGATATGCTTGTCCCCACCTCCCACCCCCTGGCAATATGGGTTGCTTCATAGGGGCTGGGAATCCATTCTAAGATATGCTCCCCCTTGTCACCAGCTAAAACTCTTGTGGGTGGGTGTGGTTGCTTTTCATGGAGGGCCCCCGCTCAGTGGGGCACCCTTCACATCATAATCCATGTGAATATCGCACTCTAGAATTGTTCAGTGCACAACCTCAGTGACTGTATGTGGCAGCTCTGCCTTTAGCAGCTGAGAATGAAGAAGCTGCTTTTTACAATGTTTGTAAGTCAGGCATTTCCAAGCACAAGGAGTCCCGAGGTCTGGTCTTGCCCAATTGTGATGTTTTAGAGTGCAGGAACTCTTCACTCGCTGTGGTGACTTTGTAAAGTGTCATCTTGGCTGGGCTGAACTACCATTTCCTAGGATCCCCTCCCCACGGTGTTTCCAGAGCCACAAGTGAGATTTCTGTGAGAGATTTGAAAGGTGGTAGAGAGATTTACAAGGTGGTAGTGAGGCTGTAACCATTTTTTTTTTTTTTTCTTGTAGGGCAAGTAAGGCACTTTTTTTTTTTTTTAAGATTTTATTTATTTATTTGACTGGGGGTGGGGGGGTGGAAGCAGGCTTCCCGCTGGGCAGAGAGCCCGATGCCGGGCTCGATCCCAGGACCCTGGGATCATGACCTGAGCCAAAGGCAGCAACTTAACCCACTGAGCCACTCAGGTGCCCCGGCAAGTAAGGCACTTTGTAGCTCACACCCATGATCTTGGGTTCATACCG
This sequence comes from Mellivora capensis, assembly GCA_004024625.1. Classification (NCBI taxonomy): domain Eukaryota; kingdom Metazoa; phylum Chordata; class Mammalia; order Carnivora; family Mustelidae; genus Mellivora; species Mellivora capensis. The sequence goes on along the minus strand of PISX010013255.1, from coordinate 4,420 downwards.
CTGATGTGAGGTTACACTTCCATGGGGTCCTCCTTCAGCTTCTGACTCCTGGGCCGGGTGTATGTTGGTTTCCTAGGTGAAGGGTGTCAGCGTCTCCTTGAACATACCCACACCGTCAAGGTCAGGGGCAGAAAGAACTGGCAGGGGTTTGAGTCTGTGAGCTTATAGGTTCCAGTGTGTGCTCATGGATTCCAGCTTGTCCTTGCTCTCCCCCTTCACATCTGGCTGCCCTTCTGCAGATTTCAAACTTGAGCATCAAATGCAAAGACAACAGCCTTGCAGAGACTGTTTAATAGTCCTAGTTGAGGAAAGGCACGAGTCCGAGACAAATTCTTTAACGTAACTACACCTCTCAGGGACCTGGTTTTTTGATTGAACCCTGACCGATACGCTTACCATGGCAGTTACATTCCTGTAGGGTACAGGCTTGGGTTCTTATTTGGGATTCCCCCAAAGCAGAACTCACTGTAAGTACCCAGGGTCGGGGTGGTTTATCCGGGAGTTGATCCCAGAGAACAGAAGTGAAGAAGCAGGGAGAGTGAAATCAGGAACTGGTGAAAAGCCTGGAGGCACTCCGGTTCAGTTCCACCATGGCATCTGAGAAGCCCGTAGGTCGGCAGCCTCCCAGAAGTCTCTGAGCAAAACAGTGGGGACAGGAAAGCGAGGTATTTACCTACTGGCTCTAGTTTCCCGGAAGTTTTAGGGTTGCCCTGAGGGTGTTAACTGCCCCACCTGGGATTCTCCCCCCACTCGGGATTCTCCTGCCTGAGGCTGAGCAGGTTCTTGGAGCATCAGAGAAAGCACTGAGGCAGAGACGCAGAGAAGGTTCTGGGTTCTAGACAGGTGCTTGAAGCCGAGTGGTGTTAAGGCACTTGGGCGGCTGAGACCACAGTCAAGAATGAGCTGTGGGGCTGTGGCTTGGGCACCAGAAGCCTGTGTTGTCGCTGGTAGAGCCACCGTTTGCAAGATCAAGTCTCAGAGATGTTACTAGGTCAGCGGGAAACAATTAAAATGTTGTTAAAGGTATATTTAAAAGCCGAAATAAATAAATGCCCTAAAGCTTTCTCATGTGGAAGACCTGTTATAATAACACACACGTGCACACACACACATTTCCTGAACTTTTACTCTACTACATCTTTACCTCGTAAATTACTTGGTTCCACTTCTTAGGAAAAAAATTTTTTTTTTTTCCTCAGCCCTGTGCTCTGCTGAGGTGGAGGCTTCTTAGGCTTTCCCAGAAGCCCTAACCAGCAGTCCAGGTAAGGCCTGTAAAAGAGCCCAAGGGCGCCTGAGTAGCTCAGTGGGTTGGGCATCTGACTCTTGGTTACAGCTCTGGTCATGATCTGGGGGTCGTGGGGTCAAGGCCCGAGTAGGACCCTGAGCTCAGCAGGGAGTCTGCTTGGGATTCTCTCTCTCCATCTGCCCCTCCTCAGCTTCTCTCTCTCAAATCAGTAGATTAATCTTTTAAAAAAATTTTTTTTATTTTTTTAAGAGCTCATCCACAGCCCTTTTAAGATGAAAATAACCTGGGGGAGCCTGGCTGGGTGGGTTGGTAGGGCAGCCAACTCTTGATTTCAGGGTTGTGAGTTCAAGCCCCATGTTGGGCATGGAGCCTACTTTTAAATAAATAAATAAAACCAATCCTTATGTTAAAAAAAATTTCAAACCTTGGTATACATCAGTGAAAACGGGGTAGCTCAGCATTTTGGGGGCCCCCGATAATTGTGTGGTTATCATGAGAGGTAGTTAAGTGCACAGGCTGTGCAGTGAGACAGACTGGGGTCCCACCCTGACTCAGCCTTTACTAGTCCTTGCCGTGGGGCAGGTGACCTAACCTCTGTGTTCCTGACTGTAAAATGGGAACAGTAGCTGAAGGAGTAGTAGTAACTGACAGGGTGCAGTGGCCCAGCTTGGGCACCTGTGAGCTGAGGTCATTCTTCAGCTACCTGATCTCTGACAATTTAGCTACTTTCTCCCCCACCACTGGCAGGCGGACAGGAGCAGAGGGCTTCCAATGCTGTTTTTCTGGTTTGCTGATAATTGTTTCTTATACAAGCCAGTGTTTTATTGATTCACCATTGATCTTTGCATGGGGCCAGGGAAATTCTCGGGCCATGAAGACAAAGGCGGCATTTTCCAGCCCAGGGGTCCCCGGTGGGTGTCAGGAGCATCTCCTGCGGGCTGGAATGACTGGCCTCTGCCCTGTTTAGGACAACTTCTTAATCAGAACCAGCCCCTCCCCCTCATGCCCCTGTATTGCTTCCACCTGCCCTTCCCCTGCTGGCTCCATTTGACCTTTAATAAGCGACGCTTCTGTGCAGAGCTGCTGATGACTTACTGCCGCGCGAGCAGCTCCCCAGGGCAGCCTACCTCCCCAGCCCCTGGCCGCACCGCGGCTTGTAAGGGAAAATTACATTTTGATCTACATTCCCCATTTCTACTCTCTGTCACCTGGCTTTGGAGACAAAAGGAAGAAAACAGTGTTTTCTTGCCCACCCCCTGCCACCCTTGTCTCCCCCTAGATTATGTCTGTGTCCTTTCCTCCCTTCCTTTCCTTTTCCCCTATTCTGTCCTGATGGTCAGCTGGGGAGGATAAAACAGCCTGGCCAGAAACACCCAACTAGGTCATCCTCCTCTGGATCCCTGAGTCATCAAAGCCCTAGAGGTCAGGGAAAGACAGCCCCTGGAAGTCAGCAGATGGGCTTTGAGAAGAATCCGAGAAAGCCATCCTTCTGCAAGCCTCCTGTGACAGTCCCAGACATGACAAGGCCCTCCCATAAATCGTTCTCACCACATCCTGAACCCCTTTACCCCTTCTTTCTCTGCCCCCCCTTTCCAACTGAGATAAAATTCACATGGCACAAAACTCATTCTTTGAACCATTTTAAAGTATGCAGTGCCGTGGTTTTTAGTATATTCACGGTGTTGTGTAAGCATTTCCAGTATCTAATTCCAGAACATTCTCCTCACCCCCAAAAAGAAACTGCACATTAAGCTGTCACTACCCATTTTCTTCCCTGCTTTGGCAAACACTGTTCTTCTTTCTGTCTCTATGGATTCTGGACATTTCATGTGAATGGAATCCTACAATATGTGGTCTTCTGTGACTGACTTCTTTCATTTAGTGTAATGTTTTTGAGGTTCATCCACATGTAGCAAGTGTCAGCACCTTATTTTTGTGGCCAAGTAATACTCCATTGTATAGAAATAACACATTTTGTTTATCCATTTATCCACTGGCGGACATTTGGGTGGTTTTCAATTGTAGGCAACTATGAATAATGCTGCTGTGGACATTTGCATACAAACTTTAGTTTGTACATAGGTCTTTCAGTTTTCTTGGATATAAAGCTAAGAATGGAATTGCTGAGTCGTATGGAAGTTCTTTAACTTTTTAAGGAATATAGGCAAACTCTTCCATAATGACTGTGCCATTTTACATTCTCATCAGCAATGTACAAGGGTTCCAATTTTTCCATATCCTTTCCAACATTTGATAATTTCCATTTTTTATATCCTAGTGGTATCTCTTCTGGTTTTGATTTGCATTCCCCTAATGACTAATGATGCTGAGTGTCTTTTCACATGCTCATTGGCCGTGTGTATATCTTCTTTGGAGGAACATTTAAGCAATTCCTTTGGTCACTTTTAAATTGGTGCTTTTGTTTTGGCTGGTGTTGTTGAGTTGTAGATGTGTTTTATATATTTAGACACTAGACTTCCCAGGTTGCAAATATTTCTACCGTTCTATGGGTTTCAATCACTGTGACTTTGTAGTAGGTTTCGAAATCAAGAAGTGCGACACCTCCAACGTTATTCTTTTTCAAGATTGTTTTACCTAGTAGTTTGGGGGTGGAGTCTTTTGGGTTTTCCATATAAAGTATCATGTCATCTGCGAAGAGAGAGAGTTTGACTTCTTGCTTGCCAATTTGGATACCTTTTATTTCTCTTTGTTGTCTTATTGCTGTTGCTAGGACTTCTAATACTATGTTGAACAAGAGTGGTGAGAGTGGGCATCCTTGTCGTGTTCCTGATCTCAACGGGAAGGCTGTGAGCTTCTTCCCATTGAGGATGATGTTTGCTGTGGGTCTTTATAGATAGATTTTATGAAGTTCAGGAATGTTCCCTCTATCCCTATACTTTGAAGCGTTTTAATCAGGAACGGATGCTGGATTTTGTCAAATGCTTTTTCTGCATCAATTGAGAGGACCATGTGGTTCTTCTCTTATTGATTTGTTCTATCACATTGATTGACTTGCAAATGTTGAACCACCCTTGTAAGCCAGGGATGAATCCCACCTGGTCATGGTGGATGATCTTTTTAATGTGCTGTTGGATCCTGTTTGCTAGGATCTTGTTGAGAATCTTAGCATCCATATTCATCAGTGATATTGGTCTGAAATTCTCCTTTTTGGTG
>PISX010013254.1:21202-57628 GCA_004024625.1 Mellivora capensis | reverse complement strand
CCATAAGTGACTCTTAATCTCACAAAACAAACTGAGGGTTGCTGGGGGGAGGGGGTCGGGAAAGGGGGGTGGGGTAATGGACATTGGGGAGGGTATGTGCTATGGTTAGTGCTGTGAAGTGTGTAAACCTGGCGATTCACAGACATGTACCCCTGGGGATAAAAATATGTTTATAAAAAAAATAAAAATTTAAAAAAAAAAGGACATGCATAGTGAATGTAATGAGCAATGTCTTCCAGGTGTCTTTACAGGGTTACACATCACCTTCTTTGAGGCTTTTATTTCCCTTAGACCTCAGTACATAGAGTGATGGTAATTCAGGATTACAGACAGGAGATAAGATAGAGTTGAAGTCTACCTCCCTCCCCCTTTTCTCTGGCATAATAACGATGGCAGGTAACACTTTTATAGATTTTATTTTCATAGCACTGTTCTTAGTACTTATATTGACTCATTAAACCCACGCTTGCACCTGTATTGTGAGGTAGGTAGTGTGATATTAACATCATTTTACAGAATGAGGAAACTGAGGCAGAGAGGAGTTTACTTGCCCAAGGTCCTATTGCTTGTAGGCTGGGAGTTGAAACCAGACAGTTTGACCACAACATTTGCACTTATCCTCATGTTAAATGCCTCTCTGGAACCCAAGATAGATTTTAGAGGGTCCGAAAGAGAAATAGTTATGCTGAATATTTTCCAGAAAATCAGTTATTAGAGCCAACATCTTGGAAATTATTAAGCAACTATGAAAGAGATTTTGCATTCTGGAAAGCCCCTGGAGTCCCACTATTCTTTGTTGCTAATACTGGAGGCAACATCATGCATGATGAGGGATGTAAACTCTGGTCAGACTTGCCTGGGTTCCAGTCCTGGCTTGGCTGCTTTCTAGCTTGCTTTCAGACTTGAGGCTGGATTCAAATGCTTTGCTTGGTGGATTACTATAGCTGGCATTCCTAGCAATTTCTCCAAAGAGACCAAACATTTTTTTTTCTTTTTAATGGTAGGGATTAAAAAATATTCTAAGACATTAGTTTCTGATATATAGAGAACATTTTTGTGATATAGGTAGGCAAGCCTGTTTTACTGTGAGAACCAGTTATTGAAATCATGGGACACACCTTTTGGCATGCTTTCTTCATGAAATAAACATGATGGCTTTATTATCACTAATAGTATGTAAAACTGTATACTCTACAGCCCATGTATAGCTAGGATATCACCAAAGGGCAATAATCGCTTCATTAGTATAGGGCTTAAAATTGAACCCCAACACGATATGATCTTAGCTCTTGTGCATTGGGGAAGCTAGGATTGATAAAGACAGGATTCTACTTCAGTCATTGTGAAATATCAAGCATGATGGCTTTGACAGCCCTTTTCCCCTCGAGCTCCCCCACACTATTCTGAGATTCATCCTCCCACTGCTTGAGCTCACCCAAGCCTATTGACTGAGCCAAGAAAACAGACTCCACTCTCCTCCTCTTCTTCTGACTCATGCCAAAAAGTCATGTAGCAACTCAAAATATGTCTCAAATCACAAAACAGAATGTGGAAAACTTTCTTATCCCTGACTTTGGAATATTCTTAAGTATTTGGACGTTTGTATAATCAAATGGTATTTTAGATTTCACTTCATTTCCTCAGAGGCTTTCCCTGACCATTCACACTGACTGCTCTTTGATGCTATCACATTGTGTGGTTTTATTCAGTGTGGCACCCAGTTGCTATCCAGTGTGTTCTTGAGTGCCTGTTTGCTGTGTCTTTCCCCTAGAATGTAAGATCTATCAGAATAGGGGCATTGTCTGTCTTGTTTTAAACGGTGTCTCCTAGAGAAGGGAGCAGCACATAGGGGCAGTTAATATTTTCAGATACATGAGTATTCTGAAAATCCTCCTGCATTTTGCTTCCTGTGAATTGGGTCTTCAGAGCTCTAGTTCTGCTAGGCTAGTTTATCAGGGTTCTCTTTCTGCTACACTGTTTCTGCTCTCTTTCACATCTGTCTACACCGGTTATTGTTACTCATTAACCCAGATCCAGAGTCTCTGAGTCCTCTTCCATTGTTGCTACCATCTTTTTATATAATGTTGACTTTTTCCAAATTTGTTGAAATTTAGAAATTTTGTTTTTATTTTTTAAAAGATTAATATTTTCCCCTTGACTGAATCATAAGAGGGTTGTGCAAATTACTAATGACATTTCTCATATAATTTCATAGAACAGTATCATAAGAGTTCCCCACTGAGATTAATGATTTTGTATTGTTTACAGATATTTCACAGTGTAGTTGGCATTGTGAATAGGAAGCACAACATTCCTCTCTTTATTTCCTCTGGAATTTGAATATTTCTCAAAGGTACTTAATGGTATTAGTTAAAACTAAGGGCAGAAACCTCAGTGTAAAAGGTTTCTCTCTTACGATTGGAATTAAATGCACTGACCTTAAAAATTTTTGCTCAAATCAATATCCTGTGTTCTCTTTAAGTGTGAAGTTTTGATTTTAGTATTTCAAATACTCTTTATAATTTCATAGTGCCTCTCATCTTGCCGCTTAGCTATTCTGTAGGTAGAGGAAGAAAAATTTTTTTCCCCTCTGCCTTTCTGAGTTCTAGGTCTTTGTATCTCTGTAACAAAAAACAGATTAACAGGGCGCCTGGGTGGCTCAGTTGGTTAAGTGTCTGCCTTCATCTAGGGTCATAATCCCAGGGTCCTGGGATCCAACACCATGTCCGTCTTGCTCAGTGGGGAGCCTGATTCTCCCTGTCCCTCTGTCTGCTGCTCCCCCTGCTTGTACTCTCTCTCTCTCTCTCTGTCAAATAAATAAATAAAATCTATTAAAAAAAGATTAACAATATAAAAGCATATAAATGTATTTGATATAAGTTTTACATGACATGGAAGCCTTCATAAGGAAATGAAAACTCAAAGAAGTGATTAAATTGGGCATTTTTTATGCTAGGTTTGACCAAAAAAGACAATTCTCGGAAAAATGTGCTAGGATAAAACATGGTTTGAACTAAGTGTGGTAATGTGGGAGAAACAGCAAAGCCTGTTCATTCAGGCTCCTCCTGGCATCTTGGAGATAAGGATGTTCTTACATCACTTTCCTCTGTGTAGAGGGAGGGCACCTTTCATATCAGGCTTTTATGACATGCTTCTGGAGAATGTCCCTCCTGCACACGTGGTTTCTCAGCTTCCTTCAGCTTGTCATGTTCGGTACCCCAAGATGTCATGTTTTGGTGTGGTATGTCCCGAACCTCCTCATGTACAAAGCAGGACAATGGGATATGGTCTTAAAATTGAAGATTCTCGGGACGCCTGGGTGGCTCAGTTGGTTAAGCGGCTGCCTTTGGCTCAGGTCATGTTCCCAGCGTCCTAGGATCGAGTCTCACATCAGGCTCCTTGCTCAGCAGGGAGCCTGCCTCTCTGTCTGCATGTGCTTGCTCTCATGCTCTCTCTCTCTCTCTCTCTGACAAATAAATAAAATCTTAAAAAAAAAAAAAAAGCTCCCAGGGTTTATGTCTTACGGGACATTCTGTGGTAAATCTAATTCACCTGGTTAATTGTTCCGTTTAAAAAAAAAAAATTGAAGACTCTCAGACGGAGCATTTTTGTCAAAGTCAGAGTTTTAAAGTGATGTTATTTTTCAGTGAACTTGAAATTTGGATTTCTTCTTGGTTTTTATATCTTGAAATTGTTAGGATTATGTGAATATTTCATGAAAGGCTTAAGATGCCTTTTGAGTGACGGAGGAAAGGGCTTTTGGAGGTGTCTGGAACTTCTGCATCTGTGGTAAAATCCCATTAAATCCCTAAATCCGAACAATTTATAAAAATTAACTTATTAGCAAGTCTTCTAAGAGCAAAACTACTTCTAACACAGAGATGAATGGGACCTGGTCCCTGCCCCTCCCTATAAGTCACAGGTAAGAATGTCAGTTAATGTGTAGCTTATCCCAGCTGATGGAACTTAAACTCATGCCCACCTCCTTCCTTTCTCTCTACCTTACTTTTTTTTTTTAAAGAAAATTATGCTTTAAGAAGTGATAGCTTTTATCACTTGTCATGTTAAAAAAAACCCAGACATTTTGCTTTACAGTCATTTTAGTCTTACTTCTTTGCAGGGATTCCTGGCGTATGGTAAATGTTATTTAAATGTTATATTGAAACCTGTGTTACATTGTGATAAGAGTGAGAAGATGGTTAGTGAATGGTTAGAGTAAATTCTCTGTTCTTCATCCTAGTCAGGTCTGTGTTTTTTGGAAAAACCAAATATTTTGTCTGAGAGAATTAGCATGTTTATCACAGGCTTTCCAGATGAGAATTCAACACATCCAAGAATGTGGAGGCTCCTAGGTTAGGCTTTTGTAATAGTTGGAGATGCGGGAGAGCTTACTGGTTAACAAGGGTAGGTTCTGGAGGTATACTGCACAGGTTTTCACCCTGGCTTCCCTACTGGTTGTTTGACCTTCATGAAGTTCCTGATTTCTTTTAGCTTCAATTTCATAATCGTTAAAATGGGTATAAAAATGGAACTTTCTGTTAAAGGGCTTCTTGTTAAAGACAGCAGATGGAATACACGTCTCTTCCTTTCTCCAGCCGGTATAGGGTTTTGCTTTGACAAAAGCATAACTCAGAAGTCTTTGCATGTGTTGTATTTTTCATTTGAAGGGCCTTCTCCTTCCCCTCTGTGTCTTCAGGGCCCCTCCACTTAACTTCCCTCCATCATTCTAGCTGATAGCCAGCTACCCCTTAGAAGGGCAGTGTGGGGCATCAGGGAGTAACAGGCCTGGATTTGAGTCTGGACTTCACCAATTACCACATTTTTGTTGTTGTTGTTATTTTACCTTAAGCAATTCAGCTTGCTGAACTTCAGTTTTTCTTCTGGAAAATGGACCCATTTAATTCTTATGTTGCTACACCATGGTAAAATTGTATATCACTCAATAGAAGAAAATTCAAAATGTCTTGTACTATTAGGATACTGCAAATGTGGACGTTATGTCTTACTTTGTAAGTTATTTGAAGGGTGGAGGCTATTTTTAATTCTTTTGTATCTGCCATCAAGTCTTGTTCAGTGATTACTGGAAATATATTAAGCCTTTAGGAGATATTTGAATGAATGAAGAGTCTGTGTTTTAAAATTCAACAGGAAGACTGTTTCTCCTTTTGAAAATGGAGTTTGGGTTATATCTAGATTATAGGTTAGGGAACTGTAAACTACATATTTTCTATCTGTTAAAAGACAATCATTCATCAGAGGAGAGTGTTCCTTTCCTGTCTGATGATGAACTTTTTCATAGAGAATTTTCTATTGAAACAAAATAATAATGTAAATGAGGCATACTGATTACATTTTGCCATGCAATTACTTATCATACATATAATTTGTATACTAGAAAATGCTCAAGATCTACCATGTGCCATCTATAAAGATGCAGATGGATGATCTCATTTTCGGTAGTGTAAGAACTATAAGAAATTCTTTAATAAAAAGTTTTTATGGCAACATTTTTAAAAAGCACCTTAAGATGTTATAATTGCCGGTTAGGTTATTTTGACAAGATGGTATAACTGATCCAAGCATTTTATGTTTCTATTCATAGACAAGTGATAGAGCTAGAAATTAAATTAAAGTGAGAGCTGGAAAGGGCTGTGCTAATGTCATAGGAGGAGCTGCCTTAAACACCATATTTTACTCTGCTTCCCAGGCTCTCCAGCTATATTCATGAGATGACTAGACGCTTCATCCTTGTTCTTACTAGAGAAATGTTTGATATTCAGTGCAGTATTTTAATCTTCTTAGGGCATAAATTTCATAATGTAAACCAAAACAGTGTGACTCAATATATGCAAATAATCTGGCATTAAGATCTCATGTTCTTCATTCTAAAATGGAGATACACTGTACTTTTACTTTTCCTGACTTTGGGAATTTTGGGAGCATAATGGTTGTCCCAAGGGAGTCAAGATGATGAACAAGATTGATGTGGGTCCTGTTCATATAGACATAATGACCAAATAATTGGTCATACAAACTGGGGGATAAGAGGACAATTAGGGGTGCAATTAATAATTACACTGGGACGGTAGGCAAAGCTGAGATTACCCCTCAGGTGATGGTCACCCCACTTAAGGAGCTCACTGCCTGGGGCTGGGGCTATATGTAGAAATGAGGCTTAGACAATAGATTCTGCCTCCCCAAACAAGTAATTACAGAGAGTGCTGAGTGTGCTGTGTGGATGCATTGGTGCTGTTGGAGCATGTCCGAGAGTAATTAACTCAGACAGGGGAGGGGAGAAACAGGGAAGTCTCCCCCAGAGAAAGTGACATCTGAGATTTGCAGGATGAATAGGAGCTAACCAGGCAAAACAAGGGGTAGAAAGTCCTAGGCAGAGAACATGATAGGTACCAGTGCCCTGAAGGCAGAACAGTTCAGCATGGGTGAGAAGATCTGCATGACCCACCAGAAAACAAGAAGTCAAGTGGCAGAACACAATACTGGCAATGTTGGCAGGGGTTTGTGGAAGGGAATTTGACTCCACGCCTACAGTTTTAAGCAGAACAGTGAGATGATCAGATGGCTGAGGGCTTTTGCCGGTATTCACCGGAGGGCCGCGTACCCAGGTATCTTGGCTGGAGCTGTGTCTCCACATCCCCCAGGATGTGGACATGCGTGGTTGTTCCTCCCTTCCTTCTGTGGGTGGATCCGGCAGCAGGACTGAGTTGGAGAGAGTGTGGACATTTGTGGTCATTGTGTGACAGACTGGTGGGGTTACCTGTAGAAGGCAGCTTGGTAGAAGGCACCCCCTGAGGAAGATAATCACCTGAAGTTAGGCAGAAAGCTTACAGGTGCACATGGGCTGACCGTGGAGACAGAGGTTTGAAAGGTGGCAGGTGCTTTAGGCACATGACCAGTTCTGCCACACTCTGGACCCTCATCCCTGTGTTTAGGCCCCCACAGTACTTACGAAACTAGGAAGGAGAGGGCTCTGGTGGAGCGCACAAACTATATGCCTAGAAGTCTGCACAATTCCCCAGAGTGAATGTCCTCAAAGTGTGGGGGGGTGGGGTCATGGTTACGCATGGAGGAAGATGAACACTGATAAAAAGTGACAGCAGGGAGCCAGGTATTCCTGGGGAAGCAGCTGCCTCAGGCTAGGGCTTCTGTAAGGTTGGTGGGTTTTCAGATTCCCCCATGGCCCAGCTTTGACCAGAGCATGTGCTGATCTGGAGACAGGGTGGTCAGTGGGCATGGCACAGCCTGGGAGCTGAAGAAGCTCGGAAGAGAGTGGCGGGTGGGGTCAGCAGTGGCTGGAGAAGGCTCATCTCTACCATGGAGCAGAATGATGGCAAGGCCCCGTTCCTGCTGGGCCATGCCCATCCTCGGGAACTCGGCTGCCCTAACAAATCCCAGTGACTGGGTGGGTTAATGGCAGAACTTTATTTTCTGTTGGTCCTAGAGGCTGCAAGTTGGAAATAAAGATGTTGGCAGGGCTGGTTTCTTCTGAGGCCTGTCTCCTTGGCTTGGAGATGGCCATCTTCTTGCTCTGTGCTCACATGCTTGTTTCCTCTGTGCTGGTATGTGTCCCAAACTCTTCTCCTAAGGACTTACATTAGAGCTCACTCAGATAACCTCATTTTACCTAAATGACTTCTCCAGAGGCCTTACCTCTAAACATAGTTACATTCTAAGGGAATGGGGTTTAGGGCTTGGATATGTCAACTTGGTGGGGACACAGTTCAGTCATAACAGGGACTTCCTTGGGAGATACCAGCGAGTCGCGGTTGCAAGTCTTGATGCCCTGCTGGTGGTTTCTGTGGGTCACGTAGGCCTAGGGCCATTTGAGTTCCCTTTAGAACAGCCTCAGATGTGTTATGATCCCATTTTTTACTTCCAGTGATCAAGATACTGTCTTGCACAGTAACTTATCCTATCTTTGGCCACTTAATTCTTTAAAATTTTTAAAAAATTTTTAAAGATTTTATGTATTTATTTGAGAGAGAGTAAGCATGAGGAGGGGAGGAGCTGAGGGAGAGAGAGAGAAGCAGACTCCCCACTAAGCAGGGAGCCCGATGTGGGGCTCGATCCCAGGACCCTGAGATCATGACCTGAGCTGAAGGCAGAGTCTTAAGCAACTGAGCCACCCAGGAGCCCCTCTTTGGACATATTTGATTATTGGACTTCATTTCGAGTTGGAGTTGATGTTGCCTTAGCTCTCTAGCCCTGGTACTTGGTGCTCACAGCTATGGGTCTTGATCTCTTCAGCATTAATGGGTGTGACTGTGTTCTGCAATATATTCCCTTTGTCAATGCCTTTGTTAGCCTTAATTGTGTGTAAGAGGATGGTCTTTGAAGCCAGTCTGCTGGGTTGGAACCTGGTATCACCACTTCCCAGTTGTGTGGCTTTCAGCAAATTACCTGACCTCTTTATGTCTTAGTATCCAATCCATAAAAAGGGGATAGTGAAAGACCTAGTGAATGAAAGAAGATAAGGAAAGCACTTCTGTGCTGGATACTTGCTAAGTGCTGTCACCTTCATCATCACCATGGCCTCCCTGTAAGGTGGCACTGAGGGACAACTACACTGCCACATAGGCCATTGCCTGTCCGGGTGGGGAGGACCAGCCCTTCCCCCACCCTTCTCCTGATGGCACCTGAGAGTCTTAGCAATTTTTCTTTCTCCTGCCTCTTTAGGAGTTGTCTTTTATTGGACTTTCTGTCAGCTAGTAAGAACAACCAATGTTTCTCAAGTACTTTACAGTTTCAAAGTGCTTTTTTGCTTTTGGTTTTATCCCCATATTGGCCCCAAGAGATGTAGTTTATTATTGTCCCAATTTTGTATATGAAGAAGCTGAGTCTTGGAATTAATTGACTTGCCTAAAGTTATTATGCCTGGTTAATACTGAATTGGGACACAAATGGGAACCTCCTTTTCTTGTTTACCCTTGTTTTTAATTACACACATCAAAGTACATGTAATTACTGTAGAAACATTAGAAGAATACAGATGACCAAAAGTTTTAAAATCTTGCACATGACAGTAACAATAAAGACAAAAGCAGTTTTACATACTACAATATGTATTGATTTATTATGTTTTTCTCTTAGAACTTGTATTTTTCATGTTAATAATTACGTATCTACATCACCATTTTAAATTATTGTTTGCTTCTCAATTGAAGGATAAACACTGTTTAGCTCATTCCCTAACATACAGATTGCTCCAATTTTTGCTCATATAAACTATTCTCCAGTAAACTCCTTCATACATAAACCTTTGCAGACCTATCCGATGATTTCCATAGGGTGGGTTTTGAGATGCAGAAATTCTAGATCAAAGACTTTGCCAGTGTTAAGGCCTTTGATACATAGTTACAGATTGCCCTCTGGAATGAGTATACATTTAAGCACCTGCCTACGTGTGTAAGAGCATCATTTTCCTTGTTCCCATGAGCCATCATCATTCTTTACCAAGGCAATTGGTAGGAAATAGCATCTTACTGTTGATTTATTTCCATTTTTATTACTAACCAGAGAGAACATTTTCATGTTCCCTGTTCCTTTATATCTCTACTTGGGTGATTTGCCTATTTATGTTCTTGTCCTTTATTTCCTACGGAACTACTCATCTTTTCCTTATTGTTACGTAAATACCATATATATTGAAAATATTAACGAATCATCTTCTAGCCTGTGTTCTTTTGACAACTCTTCAGAGTTGTACAAATTCCTCATGTGACTCTTGAGCTATCCTTCCTCCATTCTGATAATTATTTTTTTAATGAAATACAGGAACTTTTCTTGATCCCTGTTAACCTCCTCTGTCAGATTCTACCTGAGGCTGACTGTGTCATCCAACACGTTTAGTTTCTCTCCCTCCTCTGCTCTTATCTCTACTTCTGCAAAGTGTGCCCACCATCCAGTATTTTTCCACCCAGGAGGCAGGGAAGGAGAGTCAAACCAATGTTAACTGAGTACCACTGTGTACCAAGGTTGGCTGTAGATGCTTTGCTTTCACAGTGTCAACATAAATTGTGCAGAAGGCCCAGAAGCTCTCTGCTCTGTGTGTTTCATGGAGGTTGGCCCTCCTTTCCTGACTGTTAGAGGTATGGTTACATGTCTGTCCCCTTGTTTAAAATAATTGATGCTCCAGTGTGTTCCATAATTTATAGAGTTTGCTCTCTTCCATTATAAATATCTATTTATCTGGAGTGATTGTGCAGGGCCAATTTACACTGGTTATCTCCTGGCAACCATGGGTGAGATCCGTCTCCAAAAGATATTTAACTTTTCCCTTCTCTCTCATAGGATTGTAACTCAGCTTATCATTATATACATAATTATGTCTTATGTTGTTAAGAAATTACTGATTCTATTTCTTCTATAATTTTCATTGAATCTGCATATTTTGATCTTAGATATGTTGGTAAAGGCGGTAGTTTTATGGTTTTTGTTAAGGTTTGGGAGTAGAGCAGAATCATTAAGACTGCAAGCTTTGAAGTCAGACAGAGTAGGATTTAATCCCCAGCACAATCAATTTCTTCTCAGTCCTTGTCACTCACTTTTGGTGAGTTACTTACTCACCAGGTTTCTTGTCAATAAAGTAAGAGTAATTATATCATCCACATAAAGTTATTGAGAGGATTAAATGAGATTATGCATGGAAAGTATACTTCTTAGGGTAAGAGCAGTCAAAGAAAGCTTTTGGCTCATGGTAGTAGGCGAAGTGGCTTTTATTTTGAACTATTTTATTTTTATTTTTGTTTTATTTTTTTAAAAAGATTTTACTTATTTATTTGAGAGAGAGAGAGAGAGAGAGAGAGAACATAAGTGTGTGTGTGGGAGGGACAGAGGGAGAAGCAGGCTCCCCACTGAGCAGGGAGCCCAACACAGGGCCTGACCCCAGAACCCTGAGATCATGACTTGAGCAGCCGCTTAACTGATTGGGTCACCCAGGTGCCCCTGAATTATTTTTAATTAAAACTTATAATAGCAGTTGTTTAATAGAAAAGTCTTAAAGTTATGATCTCAGGACAATGTTCTGAATGATTAAATCTTTTATTTTATATATTAAGATGGTGGTAGGGTTTTGTAAGAATGAGGCGATTTTGTTCTTTTGGCTTAAATTTCTGTTTAGGTAGTAAACTGTACTTTAATCACACATTGGAACTTTTCTGTTACAGTTAAGTCATCTCACTTCTTTTTATTGGGAAAACTTAGTTATCTTTACTCTCAGAAAGGGCAAGAGTTCTTGTTAATTTTCAGAATGAATATTTTATACAGGAAAGTGTGCCAGGGGGGTACTCTTAAATGTTTGCCTTTCAGAGTAAGAGGATAACTAATACCATTTTTTAGACACCACACGGTAATGTACCAGTATGAAAAATATACTAATTTACTGGTATTAAAAGTATACCAATTTATGAAATAATAAGCATTAAAAATAAATTATCACCATATGTAATATGTTGATAAAATAATGATTGGGACCGTTGCATGTGTCCTTATTCTTTTATGCTTAGAAGTAACCTTTCCTTTTAAGACATATTAGCTTGATATAATTTGTTGATTGGAGTCAATAGCCCTTCAGTTTACTGAATCATCTCATGTAACTAGTTTTTCATAGTAAAGACTTACACCTATAATTTATATATATTTTTTAATCTCTTGGCTTTCTTCCTATAAACGAGTTTTGTGTCTCTTGCATTTTACTTCTGCCTGCTTAAATGTTGGCGAGGGGTTCCTGGATGGTCCAGTCAGTTAAGCCTCTGACTCTTGATTTCAGCTCATGTCAGGATCTCAGGGTTGTGAGATCAAGGCCCAAGTCAGGCTCTGTGCTGGTGTGGAGCCTGCTTAAGATTCTCTCCCTTTCCCTTTCCCTCTGCTACTGTACTATACTATTACTATAAATTGCCAGGATCAAGAATAACTAATATTTTTTAAAAATCCAGAAGTATTTTTATTTTTTATAAAGATTTTATTGTTATTTATTTGGGAGAGAGAGAGCAAGAGAGAAAGAGCATGAGCAGGGTAAAGGGGCAGAGGGAGAGGGACAAGCAGACTCCCCGCTGAGCAGGGAACCTGGCTCAGGGCTCAATTCCAGGACCCTGGGATCATGACCTAAGCTGAAGGCAGATGCTTAACTGACTGAGCCACCCAGCCATCCTAAAATCAAGTATTTTTAAAAGCATAATACTAAAATATTACTAAAGAAATACACAGTAGTAGCAAGAAAAAACTTCTTATATATTGGTAAGGTTGGTGTGTATCTTAATTATACTTAATTAATATAATTAAGGTAGCTTAATTTTTAGTTATGTTTGTTGATTATATTAACCAAGATTAGTCCATCTAGGCTTGCTTTCTTTGCAAGTACATGTAATTGGTGTGATTAATATAGCTTAATTTTTAATATCTTATGTTTGTTGATTACATTAACCTAGATTACTCTATTTGGTCTTTCTTTTGCATATAACCTGATACTTACTTTTTTTTTCTTTTCCCTTTCACACTATTATGGTTTAATAAGATTTTTTTTCCTTT
The DNA here is from genome assembly GCA_004024625.1 of Mellivora capensis. NCBI lineage: Eukaryota > Metazoa > Chordata > Mammalia > Carnivora > Mustelidae > Mellivora > Mellivora capensis. Next base: position 45,085 of record PISX010013254.1, on the reverse strand, counting down.
GAAAATACTGGTTTTTCAGTGTTCCCTTCAAAAAAATCTAAGCAAAGCTCTTGCAACCTTGAAACATTTTAATGGAAATATAACTATAAAGGTTTAACCTTATCAATCTTGTGTACCAAGCAGATTATATTTGAAAAGAAACTCACCAGTAAAAGAGGGGATTCTATCAATGAACATTTTCTGGGTGTGAGAACAATGAATAAGTTTGATAGGTCAAAGAATTGCTGTAGTTTTGAGAAATGTTCTCTGCATTTCCCAAGGGGAATGCAAGCTTTAGCTGGAGAGCTTGGAGTGGGTCCCTGCATCATCCCAAGCTGCAGATTCTTCTAGAATAGTCTTGGGAGGGTTTCTATTATACATAATTTTGGCATTAAAAAAATTTATACTTAGCATGTAAACTACATTAGCAAAAAATGAAACAAAAGTAAAAGTTCACCTACATACCTGTCATCTGAGCAATTCACTGTGTGATTCATATTTGTGTGTATAATAAAGGGAGACACACTGATGTTTACCGAGAGCCCGTGATTTATGTGCCATGCATTGTAAAAGCCCTGTGACAAGGTGGTATTATCTGTATTTTTGGAAATTGCAAAATTGAGATTTGAAAAAGGTTAAGTAACAAGTCCTTGGTCACATGACATCAAGTTGACATATGAATGTGGCTCCATTTTATAAAGTATTTATTTTATGTTTGCAAGCTACATTTATTTGGTTGTATTTTTAGCTACAAAGACTGAAATGTGTGTTACTACTCTTTGGGGGGACAGTGCATGTTGTAAAGAAGTATCAGAGCCAATATTTATGCTGATAAATGGAAAGCACTGTATCTGCCTTGTGTTTTTATAGTAGTTATGCTATAGAGGAAATCCCTTCTTTCTTTCCCAAGTTCATTTAGCTGAGCCAGGAAGCTGATAAAAAGGTACTTAAAATTTAAACACGTTTCTTAACTATTTTTATAAATATATTTCATGCCTTTAAATACTATCTAGTGATGTTAGTAAATTCTCTCTTTACCAAAATAATATTTTTATACATTCAGTGGTTGACCACTAAGCTGCAGACATAAATAGCCTTTTCCTCTTCATATAATGTATTAAAACGAGTCTTCAGGAGCTTGGCCTTTTAAAGAATGTGGAGGAAACAGCATTAAATGTCATAAAAATACATATATTACTTATCTAAACTTGGTTTCTGGGAAGTCCTTGGAATGCATTTTCCTCTAGAAACAATAGCTAAAATTTAAAAGATGGTCAGGTTTTTAGATAAGCTCAAAATAAACAAATATATGTATCTCCTGTGTTTTTAAAGTAGCAAAGTTTCTCCCTTTTAAAAAAAAAAAAATCTTATGTAGGACCTTAATTAAATTTCTTGGGAATCTGCTAACCCCCAGTTGTGTTAGCTTAAATAAACAAGGAATTTATTAGGAGGATCTGGGTTGTTTCATGAACCACCACGGGGAGGAATGCATGGAAGATCCAGAATGTCCTCTCTTAACATCTCTTGCCTCTTTTTCTCTGTATACCTCCTTCTTTCCCCTGCATAATTACTTTTTAGTTTCCTAATCCACATGGCAGAAAACAGAGCTGAGACCAAGGTGAGACAGGTGAGGTGCAGAATTTAAGAGAGTACTGGAAAACTCAGTGATCAAGGTAAATAATACACATATTTCTAAGTTTGTGCAGTTCTACCAATATCTGGTTTAATTGCTTCATTTGATAAATCATCTGTTCAGCTTCAGCTTTTGCTAAGCAGATAAAAATGTTAAATTCTACAAAATAAGCATCTTACTTTCACTTATTTAAATGAGATTTATACAGATTAAAAGATGATTTAGTTGTGGTTTCAATAAGACATTGATATTTTTCAACTTTTAATCAAGTACAATCTACCATACATAGATTGTGCAATATCTCCCTAAAGTTCATATATTAACTTGCATTTTTTAAAAGTTTTTATTTAAATTCTGGTTAACATATACAGTGTAGTATTAGTTTCAGGTGTACAACATAGTGATTCAACACTTCCATACAACACCCTGTGCTCATCACAACAAGTGCCCTCCTCAATCCCCTTCACCTGTTTTACCCATCCCCCACCCCCTCCCCTCTGGTGACCATCAGTTTATTCTCAGTAGAGACTGTTGCTTGGTTTATGCCTCTGTCTCTCTTTTTTCCCCTATGTTAATTTGTTCTGTTTCTTAAATAACACATATGAGTGAAGGCATATGGCATTTGTCTTTCCAATTCTAAATCACAGAGAGGGGCTCTGATTAGCTCAGCTTGCGTTAGGCCTAGTCTCTTGGACCAGTCAGCGATGTCTTGGTGGTGGGAGGTGCTTGGTTGCCAATAGAACCTTATAAGAGACTAGGCAGACACAGTACCAGGTGTCTGCTCTACAAAAATACCAAGTTCATGCATGTGAGGAGACCGACTGGGGTCTGGTGAGATAAAGAACTAGACACTTGGTCTCTCTTTCTCCCTACCTTAAAGTTTCTCCTTAGACACCACTATTGAACTTACCAGTCACTGAAGGGGAGAGTTGAGTCCACTTGAACAGGGAATTCAGTGTCAGCCAACTAATGGGTTAGTGCCAGCCATGTGTAAGGCCCAGGAGACAAGTACTTGGCATATTTGTTCAGGATAATATCTGATGAGGGCAAGTAGGAACTATCCCTCGGACAGGAAACAAGAGGGGTTTTGATGTTGGGGAGAGGTTAATTTTGTGAACTGGTGATTACTCTTATACAGTGGGCCAAAGAGTAGGAGGTTCCCTCTTGTTCCTTTGGGAACTCTGGCACCTTTCCAATAACCTTCAAACCACAGCCAGAACCATCTTTTTAAAATGCAAATCTCATCATGCCAGTCTTTTGCTTTAAAACCTTCTGTGGACTCCCACTGACTTTAGGATAGAGACCAATATTGCTTTTTTTTTTTTTTTAAGTCATTTCTCTGCGCAATGTGTGGTTCAAACTCATGACCTTGAGATTAAGAGTCATAAGCTCCACTGACTGAGCCAGCCAGGTGCCCTGAGACCAATATTCTGCCCTCTGGCCTCTAATAGGTCCCTGCTGCTTTCTGCCTTAGTATCTTTGTGCTGGATGTTGACTCAGCCCAGGGTACCTCCCAACCACTACCACTCCCTCAGGCAATAATGATCTTTTAGAGATCAGCGCAGTTGTTCCATTCTCAGGAAAATCCATTCCCTGATTATACAGGATGAGTCAAGTCCTCTGGTGTATTAAAACAACAACCAATCTTAAATAACAATAAAACAACAACAATAATAACAGCTAACATCTAGGGACAGGTAGTTTCTGAGAATTTCAGTTTGTTTAATCCACACAACAATAGTATGAGGGAGGTGTTACTACTTTTAGGGTGAGGAACCCAAGCTTAGAGTCCATTGCATTTATCACAATTATGATGAAAGAATGAATTATATGGACCCTGGCAGTGGCCAGGATGGGGCTAAGGGCAGGCAGCCTTTAGTTTAGAAGGAAAGGGCTAGGAGTTGCTTTTGAGGCTGTGTTTGTAAAGCAGAGCACGCAGTGGTCTGGGCAGTGTGCTTGCTTGGGATGGCTTTGAGAAGAGATCAGTGATGACTACTCAAGCCACTGCATGTGTCCACCATGGCCCACTGTCGGCCCTATGAAAGGAGGAACTTACATATTAGCTGCTGTACCCTAGGAACTCAGTTCTCGGCCTTCCATAAAAAAGTAGTTTCTCAATAAATATTTATGAATCATTCAAAAAAAATCTCTGAAACTTTGGAGGTATTTTTTGAGCAAGCTACATCTGATTGCTATCCTAAAGGTATAGCACTGATGATGGGGTTGTTCCTCAGGGGTTTAATCCAATCTTGGGCTAACTGGTGGATACCCAGGACTTGAGGTAGACATATGTGTGGACTCTGTTTAGGAAGCAGGTGAGCCAAGGGTGCAGCTGTCTGACCTCAGTGCTGTCCCCTAAAGTGAGGCAAGGCTGGGAGGAGCATTCTGCCCCAAGTGGAAGTAGATTACAGTCTCATGCTCTTTACACAGGTGATCACAAAGGCTCATTTGTGGAGGGGAATGTAGAGTTTAGAGTTTTGGAATCATGCATGTGGGAGGCTGAGATGAGTACATTCTAGAACTCATAGCATAGTCTGGTCCTATGATGCCATTGGGTTCGGAAAGGGACCTTGAATGTAATTACTCTTAATTCACAGAAAAAGAACCACCTCATATGCTTCCAGTCCTATATAGCACTACCCTTTGGGCTTGTGTGATTAAAGTCTAATGGGCTGTGAGCAGCCCTGAGAGCTAGATGCCTGAGGACCAACTCTAGCCTTTCTTCTTACCATTCTGCTCCTAGGGTCCTGCCAATCCATTTCTGGTCTTGCTCTGAGTCCGTTTCTGGATTCTGAGGAAGGGAAAGGCAGGAGACTGGGCTGGAACTCCTTGGGTTTATGGGAAGAGGTAAGTGCCCTGAGTTAGGAAGAAATCACGCCCCCCGCCTCCCGCCCCCGCCCCCACAAGCAAAATGCAAGGAAGCAGGAAAAGGAAGAGAGGTCTGGCTGAGAGAAGCAGACAGGTAAGGGAAACTTAACATATAAAGTATAGCTAATAAACTTAAAATATAAAAACAAATGTTACTTCTACTAAACCAAGATTATATAATCCAAGGACACAATTTATATGAAAGTATATATGGTAAATGGTAAATAACATAATAAAAATAGCAAATAATAAATAACAATAAAAATTTTCAGAGGTGATTCACCCTTTAATTCATTTTAATTCACCTTTAAAATGATGTCCCTTTCACTAAACTTTGTAGAATATAAAATATTCTAATTAGATAATTTATTTTCTTTTTTAATATTTTTTTTTAAGTAAGCGCCACACCCAGTGTGGAGCCCAATGTGGGTTTTGAACTCACGACCCTGAGATCAAGACCTGAGCTGAGAACAAGAGTCCCATGCTTAACTGACCAAGCCACCTAGATGCCCCTAATTAGATAATTTCTGAAGAGAGCTAATTCAGTGAGTTGGTCTCCAAACAGCAAGGGAATTTAATTTATCTTATGATTTCTAATTATGTTTGGAATGCCTGAAAAATATTAAGTTAAATGTGTCCTGTAATTTTGGATTATTTTAACTTTTAGGATTATTGTTCTCCATTTGTCCAGTTATTGGGAGCATTTATAAGACTTTCAGAAAGATAAGGTTTTTTTTTTTTTTGTTTGCTTATTTGTTTGTTTTACCACCTCTCTGTAATAATAAATATTCTTTTGCCATTTTAAAGTTCAAGTATCCATCTCTGTTAGTGTTTGTGTTAGCCTGTAAGAGCCTGGAGTTTATAACCTAGATTCTGGAAAGAAACTGTAGCAGTGATAGGTTGCTAAGAAAGTGTCTCCGCTAATTAAAAAATGTGCCTTGAATTATCCTGAGCCTCTGTACTTCTCAGTCTTACTGGATCATTTGGAAATGATGCTCATTTTTAGGTTTGTCAAAACTTAAATTAGAAATAAATGTAAGTCTAGACATCCTATTTTCTGTAATTAAAGAAAACCAGAAATAAAAAATATAATTGTATGAAAATGTTCAAAACAACCGAATATTCAAGAACAATGGAATACTTAAATTGTAATCTACCCACATGAATTACTACATAGCCATTCCAACTGCAGATTTGTATACAATATAACAAATACTATATTTTAGTTAGGTTGGAAATCATAGCTCTCTCTTTTATATGAATCAGCAGAAATAGGTGGAGTTTAATATATTACTTTCTTAAGTGTTTTCATTCTGTTATACTTTTCAAAGTAAAATTGAGGCAGAAGGGAGCCTGTTTAAGATTATCCAGATTAGAATTAATTTTGCTGCTTGAGTGTATTAGAAAACAGAAACTAGACCCATTAACAAGAGTTGTAAAGCATAGTCGTGGACCATGTCCCAGCCTATTCAAATAATTTACTTTTCTGTTTAGACTTAACATCAGTGACTAAAAACAAAGGCTGGGAGAGGGCGGTGAGGTGGGGGGGAATAGGATTAAGAGAGTATATAGTCAAGGAGATGTTTGTAGCCCGAGGACTTCATTCTATTGTATATTTCCAGTTATGCTAATCCTGAAGCTCCTATAAGAATCTGTTTTTCCATTTCCCACTAATTTTTATCCTCTCTCTATATTATTTTTTCATTGAATTTTCAGAAATCTGCTCTTTGAATAGAAAATTATCTTTCTGGGGGCACCTGGGTGGCACAGTCAGTTAAGCATTTGCCTCTCGGTTTTGGCATCTCAGGGTCATGAGATCAGGCCCCATGTTGGGCTCTGCACTCAGATTCGAGTCTGCTTAAAACTCTCTCCCTTGCCTTCTGCCCTTCACCCCCCAAATAAACAAATCTTAAAAAAAAAAAAAAGGATACTCAAAGTACTTTAAAACAAAAAAATTATAATTCCGTAAATACTTAGCCAAGACACACGTGATTTTAACCTAATTTCACTAATACTTATGTTTGGATGAAAAGTAAAATTGTTATAAAGGACAAGACAACTAGAATTTGTGGTTGAAACCTTTGTATCTCTATTTTATCAAATCTTAGTTTTTTTCCCTTTGGCCATCGGATGTTTTAATTTTTGCTGTAACCCTTAATTTAGGTTTTGTTGGTTCTCAGACACATTTTACTACTTAGTCTCTGAAATTCCAGGGAGGTGAAAAAAACTCAAAAACATCCCAAACCATCGCTTATTAAAGAGCATTCAGTTGAAATGTTAAATCTTTACTATAAAACTCCCCCAGGTGCCTTCTTGTGGTTCTAAAGCATTTGCATCATGAAAGCCCAGAGTGGTTTTTTTTTGTTGTTGGTTTTTTTTTGTTGTTTGTTTGTTTGTTTGTTTTTTGCATTTAGCTCACTGTGCTTTTCTTTCTTGTCTTTTTATTCAGCTGGAATGCTCATAAACTGCTAAGGCTGAGATCCTGAGGAACCCAGCTGGAGAATGCCGTCTGAACGCTGCCTGAGGTTGGCCCTGTAGGATGCTTCCTTGTTTGGTGTTGTGAGCCCTGAAATAGTCACACTGTGCACCCCAGGGCTGAGTGCAGAGCAGGGCTCAACACAGATTTGAAGGAATTAAGCAAACCAGTTTAGTATCGTAGCACATGGCTTAACCACTGTGATCTATTTACTGGTCTTACCTAGGTACATTTCATGGTTCTTTGAATGATACGACTTATTGTCCTTCGCTTATTTGGGATATCTCAAAAAAAAAAAAAAGCATGCTTCCATAAAGGTATAATATTTAAAAAAGAAGCAGATCACTATACTTTTGTATGACTATCATCCCCTTTAAAGCAGTCACTTTTATGAGTGTGATATGTATTCTGAAAACACTCATAGCATTTTCTTTTATTAATTCCTTTAACAGATATTTATTGAGCCAAGCACTGTACTTGATGGAGAAGATTCATCAGTGAATAAAACAGATAAGCTTTCTGCCCTCATGAAATGTATATTCTTTGGAGGAAACAGATAGTAAGCAAATCACACCTAGTAACAATGCACATATAATTGGGAAAAGTGCTTTTGAAGGAAAAGTACAGGGCTGATAGAATGAGGAAGCGTCATCCTGAAGAAGGCTCTGTAATCTGGGATCTGAGGGATGGGATGACTTGGGGAAATGCTCTGGAACAGGAAGGAACTTGGCACATTCCCAAAACTGAGGGTGCAATCAATAAGAAAGCAGAGGGCATTTTTTTTTTTTTTTTAATATTCTCAGGGGAGGCAAGTCTCCATCATCCTCTGAGGAAACAGTCATAAGGATCTTCAGAGCCAATAATAAGAGAGGTGTGAGACAGAGGAAATACTTCTCTTTTTACTAATGAAGAACTTGGTATGTCTATGAAATGAGGAGACCAGCTTTCTTCCACAACCCTGAAGCTATTAGAGTTGACCAGTTGCAAAAATACGTTTAGGAATGGAGGGAGGCCTTGACAGTGAGTCTGTTGCCCCCGATCGGTGATTCTCAGTGGGGGGTGATTTCGCTTCGGTGTACATTGTGCAGTATCTGCCAACATTTTTGGTGGTCCCTGGGGTTGGGGGTGCTATTGACATCTACTAGGGATCCTGTTAAACATCTTATAATATGCAGGACAACTCCCCATAGCAAAGAACAATGTCAATGTCACTGAGGTTGAGAAATCCTGCTCTAGATCAGGCATCCAGCCAAAATAGCACGTAGAGACCGTAGCACATAGAGACCATGGTATCTGCCACCACCTCAGCCAAGTGGTTTATTTCTGGCTCTCAGGACCTATGTGCATTTGTCTCAAAGTTATTTTTTATTTTAAATCTTCTATCTCTGCTTTTATTGATCAATTCTGATCCCACTGCTATCTATCCTCCACTACGCCATCATCTCCAGAATGGTTTTTCCTTCTCTGCTGTGATGCAGACTTCTCCCTTCCCCACTTTTCAAACTACCTTTGTGCCCTGAGGAACTGTCGCACCACAATTGTGTATGCTGCTGAAACCCCTCCAGCTCTTCCTGCCTTGGTGACTTCACTGAGACCTGTCCTCTCCTGAGGTTCCACTTCTCTTGTCACCCTGACAAGGGTGACATTATTATCTCCTCCCATCTTGTGTATTTGGGGTCTGGGTAGAGAGATTGTTGTCTCCTGGGACAGTTTTGCTTCTCCATCCTTACTCCTTGAGCTGGTTGTCTGAGAAGGCAACAGTAACGAAATACAACAAAGAAATGCTCGTCCTGGTGCTCTTGGACTCCTTCCCTCTCTCTCCTCTCCACTGTTGTCAGGGTCATTTCCCCTCATTTGCTGAGCACCTGGAACCCAGCTTACAGTGTTTTTTTCTCATCACAAACCCTTTACAATTTCCCAGTGTCCTCAGTGCTTGCATGGAGAATCTGTCCAACTTGGTGACCTGGGATCTTCAACCTGCTTATCTCCAAAAACTGTCTGCTAACATTGAGGCATCCACTCCCACAGTCGCCCCTTGGACCTTGAACCCCCAGTAGTTGCTCTATTTCTGATCACCTCATCAGCCATTTTATTCTTACCAGGACCTCCTCTTTGTCTAGCCTGCTGGTTTACCTTCCCCCACTGTGGCTGTACTTTGACCTCTTTGCAATGTCTCATCTACTGGCCTTGCTACTTTCTACCAACCCATCATCCTCATTTCCCTTCTTATTCAGTTGAGAGTCTATGACTCTTTTGAATCCTTAATTTCTCTTGCTTCCTGCATTTTTGATCCATTTGACTGACAATATCCCAACCCAGATGAACCCAGATATCCTTGTTTCCATGGCTACATTGTCCAGTGGAGATTAGTTACACTAAATCTTCATATTCAACAAACCAAAAAAAAAAAAAAAAAAAAAGCTGAGTTTTAATATGTTTCTTTTTTTTTTAATTAAAGATTTTATTTATTATTTATTTGACAGACAGAGATCACAAGTAGACAGAAAGAGAGGAAGGGAAGCAGACTCCCTGCTGAGCAGAGAGCCCGATACAGGACTTGATCCCAGGACCCTGGAATCGTGACCTGAGCCAAAGGCAGACTTTAAGCCCTCCAGGTGCCCCAGGAGTTTTAATATGTTTCTGGTCCTTCTGTATTTTGAATACTGTCATTTTTCTCTGGAACATTTAACTGTTGATTGTCTCTGAACTGTGTTCTGGAGACACAGGTGTGCTTTTCCTACCCTCTTTATGTGGATGAGTCCCAGATTTACTCCTCTAGCCGAATCTTTTTCTGAGCTCCAGACCCTAGACCTGCCCCCACCACCCCTCTCCCCTATCCCACCCCCCAGTCCTCAGGGTTTGAACAATTAACATTCTGTGTGAGGGCCATGTGCCCTCCTACCTCAGGGTCATACATAGCACTTGCTCTTCTTCCCCATTGGAAAACTCTTCTCTCCCCCTTTTGCCACTGTAACTCACTCTCATTCTTCGCACCCCCTCCCCCACCAGCTCCAGCATTACTTCCTCTGGGAGGCCAGATTATTTGTGTAACTGCCTCGCTAAACCAAATGTTTTGCAGGGGTTACTACCAAGTTTGGTTTGTTCACTGTTTTATCTCCAGTACCTAGCACAGTACCTGGCATAGGTTCAATAAATGTTTGTTGAGTGAATGAATAAATGGAGGAATGGAACAAAACCATTCATTTGTCATTAACGTCCTTTCTGTATAATCTCTAATACTTCTTAAACATTCTCTAAGCATATTGTGGCCTCTTTGCTTATTATTTTGACCATTGCTATTAGTTGTTTAGCATTCATTTGAAGGTATTTACAAATTTTAAAATGTTCTATAAAAAAGAAAATTGAGTTCCATTATGGGGTAAACAGCCTACCCTCTTAAATAATAGGGCTGTTTTAATATTAATGTTTTTAATTTGTATAGAAATATTTAGACTGTGGAATTGAAGTGATTAAGGTATTCACCTGATAATTCATCAATGGATTGAATTGAGATAATCATGAATAATTTTAGTACTATCAGTTTTTTTGTTCGGGTTTTTCTTTCTGATATAGTGTATTTGAGAAATGAATCCTTTATGCTACTTGACTGCATTTGATTTATAAGTATGTAATACCTTATTGGTGGCCTTACTTGAAAACTATTTGCATATTATTTGTATACCTAAATAGTGGGTATACATTGATACAGGAATTGACTTGAATTTTATTTTATTTTTTAATTTTATCCTATTTTTTAAATTATGTTATGTTAGTCACCATGCAGTACATCATTAGTTTTTGATAGTGTTCCATGATTCACTGTTTGTGTATAACACCCAGTGCCCCATGCAGTACATGCCCTCCTTAATACTCATCACCGGGCTAACCCATCCCCCCACTCCCCTCCCCTCTAAAACCCTCAGTTTGTTTCCCAGAGTCCATAGTCTCTTGTGGTTCGTCCCCCTGTGATTTCCTCCCCTTTATTTTTCCCTTCCTTCTCCTAATTTTACCTTCCTTCTCCTTTTCCCTTCCTTCTCCTCCGTGTTATTCCTTATGTTCCACAAATAAGAGAAACCATATGATAATTGACTTACTCTGCTTGACTTATTTCACTCAGCATAGTCTCCTCCAGTTCCATCCATGTTGATGCAAATGTTGGGTATTCATTCTTTCTGATAGCTAAGTAATATTCCATTGTATATATGGACCACATCTTCTTTATCCATTCTTCTGTTGAAGGGCATCTCAGCTCTCTCCACAATTTGGCTATTGTGGACATTGCTGCTATGAACCTTGGGGGGCATGTGGTCCTTCTTTTCACTACATTTATATCTTTGGGGTAAATGCCTAGTAGTGCAATTGCTGGGTCATAGGGTAGCTCTATTTTTAACTTTTTGAGGGACCTCCACACTGTTTTCCAAAGTGGCTGTACCATCTTGCATTCCCTATGAATGAAAGAGGTTTCCCCTATCTCCACAGTCTCTCCAACATTTGTCCTTTGTTGCCTTGTCAGTTTTGGGCATTCTAACTGGTATAAGGTGGTAACTCAATGTGGCTTTGATTTGAATTTCCCTGATAGCTAATGATGATGAACATTTTTTCATGTGTTTGTGAGCCATATGTATGTCTTCTTTTGAGAAGTGTCTGTTTATGTCTTCTGCCCATTTTTTGACTTGATTATCTGTTTTTTGGGTGTTGAGTTTGAAAAGTTCTTTATAGATCTTGGATATCAGCCCTTTATCTGTAGTGTTATTTGCAAATACCTTCTCCCATTCTGTAGGTTGCCTCTTTGTTTTGTTGACTGTTTCCTTTGCTGTGCAGACTGTTTTTATCTTGATGAAGTCCCGAAAGTTCATTTTTGCTTTTGTTTTCCTTGCCTTTGGAGACATGTCTTGAAAGAAGCTGCTGTGGCCAGTGTTGAGATTACTGCCTATGTTCTCCTCTAGGATTTTGATGGATTCCTGTCTTACATGAAGGTCTTTCGTCCATTTAGATTTTATCTTTTTGTATGGTCTAAGAGTATGATCAACTTAAAGATGGAAAAACATAACATGCTCATGGATTAGAAGAATAAACATTGTCAAAATATCTGCACTGCCCAGAGCAATCTATACTTTCAGTGCCGTCCTGATCAAAATACCAATGACATTTTTCAGAGTGCTGGAACAAACAATCCTAAAATTTGTATGGAAATGTTGAAAAAGGAAAACAAAGCTGGGGGCCTCACGTTGACTGATTTCAAGCTCTATTATAAAGCTGTGATCACTAAGACAGCATGGTACTGACACAAAAGCAGACACATAGACCAGTGGAACAGAGTAGAGAGCCCAGATATGGACCCTCAACTCTATGGTCAAATAATCTTTGACAAAACAGGAAAGAATGTCCAATGGAAAAAAGACAGTCTCTTCAATAAATGGTGTTGGGAAAATTGAACAGTTATATACAGATGAATGAAACGTGACCATTCTCTTGTTTTCTCTCTCTCTCTCTCTCTTTTTAAACGATTTTATTTATTTACTTGACAGACAGCGAGAGGAAGAACACAAGCAGGGGGAGTAGGGAGGGAGCGGTAGGCTTCCCGTTGAGCAGGGAGCCAGATGTGGGACTGGATCCCAGAACCCTGGGATCATGACATGAGCCAAAGGCAGACACTTAACGACTGAGCCACCCAGATATCCCTGACTTGAAATTTAAAATCTGAAATGCAGACGTTTAAAAACCAGATAGCTGTTTTGGAATTTCCATCTTAAAAAATGACTAAATTCAGTCAAAATTTACTTTATGTAAATGAGACCCTGTGAGATTTCTGTGATCAAAAAACGTTAACTCTATAGCCTAGAAGTAGTGATTTGCACTCTGGCAGAGCTTCCCTCAGAGTTGGGTGTACCACGTTATGAACATCGTGCTCTGCATTTGATTTCTTGGTTTTTGCTGTCAATTCCAGAATGAAAGTTAAAGACTTGAACTTATGAATAGTCCTGTTCCCTGAGAGCTCATTTATTTATCTCCCTGTTACTGAACGCTGACATATGGCCAATCAAATGCTCTCTGGCGTCCGGAAAAGACAATCTGCTGCTCAGAGAGTCTGGGGCTTCCCCTCTTGTACCCACAGAGGCTGTGTCCTGTGAGACACATGAACAGCCATGCTCCTCGGCAGCCTGATGGGATACCCCAAGCCCTTATTAGAGGTCAGGTGGAAAAGAATGAGGGACAGGTCCCCCTGGGAACTTGCATACTGTCTGATATGACCATAATGTGAACCATATATCTATATAATTAAAAATTCTCAAGGGACGCCTGGGTGGCTCAGTTGGTTAAGCGGCTGCCTTTGGCTCAGGTCGTGATCCCAGCGTCCTGGGATCGAGTCCCACATCAGGCTCCTTGCTTGGCAGGGAGCCTGCTTCTCCCTCTGCCTCTGCCTGCCACTCTGACTGCCTGTGCTCGCTCTCTCTCTCTCTGACAAATAAATGAATAAAATCTTAAAAAAAAAGAAAAAAAATTCTCAAGTAGTTACATTTAAAAACAGTACAAGGAAACAGGTGAAATAAATTTAACTATATAGTTTATTTAACCCAGTATACCCAAGTATTTTTATATTACCATGGAATCAATATATTGTGCATATATTTTGCATACTACATCTGACATGGAGTGCATGAGGGCATGCATTATATGCTTACAACACATCTCAATTTGCACTACCCACATTTCATTTCAAGTGGCCAATAACCCCCTGTAACTAGCGGCTATTGTATTGCACAGTGTAGTTCTAGGGGATTCCTCAGAGGAAAGACTATAAGGGTTGTCCTGGGGAAGCCAGGTCACCTTCTGCATTTACCTGTGAGTTTTAAGGTGGCAACATTGTTTCCCCAGATGATCTTTCCCAATTTTAGGATGACATTCAAATCTAATAAATCAAATCAAATAAACCCGGGGATAATGTGCTTCATGTTTCATGTTTTTTGTTTGTTTTGTTTTGTTTTCAGTAGCTTAGGAAGTTTTAGGGATATCTTTTTCCTTTTTTCTTCATTGCTTTCCAAATAATGGAGGGACATTGTTGGAAAGTTGAGTGTGCTGACTTGTTATAAATTATAGATGTCAAGGGGCCCCTGGGTGGCTCAGTGGGTTAAAGCCTCTGCCTTCGGCTCAGGTTGTGATCCCAGGGTCCTGGGATCGAGCCCCACATCAGGCTCTCCGCTCTGCAGGGAGCCTGCTTTCTCCTCTCTCTCTCTCTCTGCCTGCCTCTCTGCCTACTTGTGATCTCTGTCTCTCAAATAAATAAATAAAATCTTAAAAAAAATTATAGATGTCAACAGGGCCATTTGCAAGCATGTATGTGCCCCTGTGTAAAGACACAGTCCTTTATAGTCTCTGATTCACTTCCTCCCTCGTTTACAATCATTGTTCTCATGAGATGGGCCTGCCACTTTCCAGCTGTGTGCCGTGGTCACACATGCTTTAACATTTAGAGGGTTGAAGTCTTTTGCAGATTTATATCTGAGAGTTGAGTGGGAAGTTACTTCCAGAATACAATAAAGACTTGTTGATTAATCAACCTTTATTTCTTGCCAAATGTTGGAGTATTTGTTTCTGCTTTTAAAGATTCCTAACATATTGGTTCCAAAATATTTGGGATCTTGTGCCAAGTGTTGCCTTAAATATTTAGCATGTTGTTTTCTTGAAGCTTGACTATTTCAAACCCAGCTGAATGATCCTGTGAAATTGTGCAGCATCACCATTGTTTCAGAGCTGAGCCCTTTATTCCTTGCCAAATTTCGGTTTACAGCTGTTCTTTCCCTGCTGAGATTTATTCCTTGTCAATAGATAACTGAAATGCAAATACTGATTCAGTCCTGATAATAAGGACACGAATTGTGGCACTATATTTGGAAAATGAGTAAGGAAACAATTTAAGACAATTATTTTAACAGATTCTATTGTTCCATTAAAAATGAAATTTTAAAATACATTTATTTCACATTTAAGGTGATATTAAAAGAGAGAAAAGTAATGAGTGTTTCAAATAAATTTGCAATGAGTATTTCAAAGAAATGAGTAATAATTAGAATATGGTTTTCTATATTCAAACTTATCTTAGTTTCAGTGCAAAGATACATATTTTTGAAGCCTGATTTTGGATCTTTCTTATCACTATCTTACGTTATTATCTTCATGTATATTCTTTTTAAAAGGCAGCTTTGATTTGGGGATAACTGTGCATACTATAAATATAAAGTTAATATGGACTTTGTGATTTCCTCCCCGCCCCCGGCAGTCAGAGATTTTTGAGATCTTCTTCACAGTTTGTCACTGTGTTTTGTTTTGTCTTTTTTTTTTTTTTTTAAAGCAGGAAGGGGAATTACATTATTGTGTTCTTGGCAACAGGTTCTCAAAATGCCTGATCTTGGACCTTTGGTTTTCTTATCTGTAGAACAGAGATAAGAGTAGTGCCTGCCTTACAGAGTTGTTAGGATGATTAAGTGAATTAATAATTATAAAACACTAAGAATATTTCATGGAACATGGGAAGATTATTTATGAAATATATAAAAATGTCATCCTTTTAAGAAAGATTTTTCAAAAACTATCCTAAAACTTTCCTTTAGCTTTAGATATGATATTTCCTTTTCCTTTAGATATATTTCCGTTACCATTCTATTTTTTTATTTCTTTAATTGAGGGGGGCTAATTAAGCTCCATTCCAGGCCTTGCATAGAAATTTGTATTAAAAAGTTACTTATGCTTCTGAATATGCTTTTCAGTTACTGATTTTAAATGTCTGCTGATAGCTGGAGCTGCTAGATGAATATTCGATGACAGTAACCATTTCAAAACTCACTGCTGCATTTCAACTGAAAATAATCCTCCCACCTTCCCACGAGAACTTCCTATATCATCACCTCCTGTCAAGTTTTTTTTTCTTCTTCTTCTTTCAGTAATTCTGACATTTCTGAGGCTCCCAGTCAGAGATGTCCAGTAAAGCTCACGGGACTGTACTCTGGGTTTCACAGGAAGCGTTTGGTTCACTGTAAGGTGGTGGTCTGGGTTAAAGGGCAGTTCACCAGCCAACTGGCACCAGTGGCTGGGCAGAGCTTTGTTCATTAAACTAACCAAGCACACTAGGCCAGTGGGGACTCCCTGGCTCCCGTGAGCGGCTCTTTCACACTGAGAGGGAAGAACTGGGTGCTGGAGTTGTCAGGATAGGAGAGACGATGCTCAGTCATCCCTGTGGTACTTCCCTCAGCTCTGAGAAGAGTCCAGAGGCCAGAAACAGGACTTGATGGCCCTTGTTCTCATTCTGGGAGTAACATGTGACCGGTGCAGCTCACCCCTCCTGGTCTGATGCCAGTTCTGAGATTTTAGAGCGCTATGGAGACTATTCATAGATCTAGGCTGGAGTTGTTCATCGCTATCTACACATTCAGTGTGTGTTATGTGTTTATGGCATCACTTCCACATTATTTTGGCAAGATCCGGAGTTTCACTTAGGAGTTCTAAAAGGACATAGGATGACTATTTTAAAATGGGCTAAGGAGTGAAGGGCTAAATTTCCACAATGAGTAAATTTAGCAATTTCAAAAAATAGAACAGAAAATAAAATTGTATAGTCTTCCCTAAATATAGTACAATGACCACATGCAGAGATTGAAGGCTGTAATATAGATATATTTTACTTTCAGCCTTGGATTTTTTTTTTTTTTCATTTACCATGACATTTCTCTTGATGTTCTCCTGTGGTACCTAATTTCCCAAGTTTAGTAATCATCTGCCATAGTTTAAATAATTGCCTTTTACCTGGAATGGTCAGTGGCAACCCTTTCTTCCATAACCAACATTTACTCAGTATTGTTTTGTGTATTTATGCTAATACGTTATATATTAATGTAGTATCGTCATCTGTGGGGAGACAACCTCCTTTATGTCTAGTGAGTCTTATAGGTCATGTGGATTCTGTGCTAGGTCAGCGCATGGTGGTGGTGATGTTCTGAGCTTGCATGAATCCCACACGGTGGTAAAAGCCAGGGAAGGAATTAGAGAGTTGATGGGGGGAGTCATAGAGAAGAGAGAGTCACACAGGTATGCACACCCAGATACACATCCAGAGAAAGCTCTGCCCTCAGAGATATGTATGTTTTGAGGGGACCGAGGCCCAGAAGCACAGGCCCACAGACATGGGCCAATACAGACACAGATGGACACACACCAGAACACAGATTCAAAAAGATGGGCACTAGCGGGAAAGAGAAAGGCCCCTGAGGAGGCGAGGAAAAGAGAGAATTAGAGAAAAGGAAGGCCAGAGAAGAGCAGAGAGAAGGAAGTGGAACAAAAAGGTCCCTTTCCTGTGGTGAGCTGGGATCCGCACCCCCCATGCTGCTGCTGGAGGTGTGAGGTCGCAGCGGGTGTTGGGGGCTGGCGAGAGGAAGCGTGTTGATGTGATTGCTGTCTTCCCTAGTATTCAAGAAATGCTGACGGGCCAGAGGCTCTGCCACTCGGAATCTCACAATGATAGTGTCCTGGCCGCGCTGAATCAGCAGAGAAGTGACGGCATCCTCTGCGACATCACCCTGATTGCGGAGGAACAGAAATTCCACGCTCACAAGGCAGTCCTAGCAGCGTGCAGCGACTATTTCCGGGTAAGCTGCGGTAGTTTGTTTGTTTCTGTTAAGGTGCCCACACAAGAAGGATGACAAAGTTTCCCGAAGTGGCACGCAACCCCCAGTCTGTTTGATAGCCGTCCCCACACCTGTGAATGTTGGGGACGCTTCAGGGGCAGAATGAGATTGGGGTTCTGGTGAGATCCTCCCGGAGGCTGGCCCCTTGGATGTCCCCTCCAGTGGAGAGCAGACTTCGCATCCGAGCCGAGGGCTGTTGGATACCGTCCCACAGTAAGGCAGTGTGGCATAGTAGTGCCCCATGATGGGGGTGTGAACTGGGGAGGAGATGTTTCTTGATTTAGGACCAGAAGGACCATCTGTAAAACAGTTTGTTAAAATCTAAAATGTCCATAAATACATGTGGTGTTTCTGACTTTTTATTTTCTGTGCATGTTCTTGTCTTAGTGCTTTCCAACAATTTGCTCCAGAGAGAGAGATACAATTGGTCTAATGGCCTTTTATGGTTGATAAGTGTGTTGCTGAAGGCATGTGGTCTTGTTCAGTAGAACTTTAGAGCTTGACTTCCAGTGGCTAATGAGATAATGATGATATGTTTGTTGCTTTATTTGATCTTATTTCATTTTAATTCCAATACAGTTAGCATACAGTGTTATATTATTTTCAGGCATATAGTCTAAGAATTCAACATTTTCATACAACACAGGGTACCCATCACAAGTGCCCCCCTTAATCCCCACCACCTGTTTCATCCATCTCTCACCCACCTCCCCTCTGGTGACCAGTAAGTTCCTTCTCAAGAGTTACGAGTCTGTTTCTTGGTTTGTCTCTTTCTCTTCCCCTCACCCTGATCATTTGCTTATTTCTTATGTTCCCCGTATGAATGAAATCATATGGTGTTTGTCCTTCTCTGACTGACTTACTTCACTTAGCATTGTAGTCTCTAGGTTCATTCATGTCTTTACATGTGTATGGCTGTTTTAAAGATTAAAAATAGACAGGATGGTTATAGCTAGCTAAGTGTCATTTACTTAGTACTTACTATGATTTAAGTGGTAGAAAAAGAACTTTTTACACAAAGCTCATATAAAATGAGAATAAAAATTAATTGTGATTTTTAAAAAAATGTCTCTTACCAAGGTCTTAAAATGCTCCAGAAAAGCAACTTAGGCCCATGATGAATTTGTTAGTTTGATTTGTAGAATTCCAATAATAATCTTGGTTTTGATGTCTAAGAGATATCATCAGCTACACTCAGTTGCCAACCATCAGTTAAACAGAATTTTCAAAGATGCCAAGTCATAAAAGAAAGTCTTTTTTTTAAGTGTTTTAAATATGATGAAACCGAGTACTGTAGAGGATCAAGAGGGAAGTAGTTAAAATGTCTATAAATAAAGAGTAGGGATTTAATCCTCAACTGCAGAAATGAAGCAGAATATCTGAAAAGTGACCTTTAAGGTGCATTGATACAATGTTACGTTTTCTACACTCACACTTTGTCAGGCATTCATCTTCCAGAAAGGTTATATATGATTCAGGGGGCTTTCAAACAACGTACTCTGTGGTGTTCTATATAACACAGGCACATTATATAATAACATAATATACTAAGTTTTGTTTTCCTATAGACCATAATGTAGTCCTGCTGTTACTTAGCTTCTCTCCTCTTAGGTCTCTGCCGGTTAGATTTTTAATTTAACTTCGGGAAATGGTTTGATTTTGTGCCTCTGTGTATGTGAGAGAGAAAGCATGTGAGTAAGAGCCCGTCACTTGTTGGTCTTTAACAGTGTTTGATGCTACTCCCGGCTTTCGTCTCTTTCACCACGATGCCCCGATACTCTGAGAGAGTGCCTCCTTTATACACCTGTGGCACAAAGCTCCCAAAGATAGCGTTATTATTCCCATGATGCAGGTAAGGAAACTGAAGTACAATACGTTTTTGTTTTTAAAGATTTTATGCATTTACTTGACCGAGAGAGAGAGATAGAGAGAGAGAGAGCACAAGCCAGGAGAGCAGCAGGCAGGGGGAGAGGGAGAAGCAGACTCCCCACGGAGCAGGGAGCCCAGACTCAGGGATCGATCCCAGGAACCTGGGATCATGACGGCAAAAGGCAGATGCTTAAACAACTGAACCACCCAGACACCCCTTGAAGTTCAATATGTTTAATTGACCCACCCAAGGACTGTCAGATCTTAGGTGAACGAGTTGCTTTTCGCACACAGGAACATGTTTCCTGGAGCACCAAATTATGCTTTTTCCCTGCTAGGTTCATACACAGTTCCTGTAAGCTCACAGCCTGCCTGTGAGATGAAAATGAAGTGGCTTTTATAGTGAGTGTTCAGATGGAGAAACCGAAACAAAGCTGGAACAGTTGGTACCTCCAGCTCTTTCCTAGGTACAGTGTTGAGTGCTGGAGTTACAGTATTTAACCAGATGTATGCCAAGCCCTGTGGCATTTGTAATACACATATTGTACCGGAAGTAGTTTTTGCCTTGTCCTCTGCTCCTTTTGTTAAATTTTGTCACATAGCAAACCACTTCAAAACCTAGACGCTGAATAGTTCCTCCGTCAGCTCTACTGATCAATACTGGATTCATTCTCACATCAGCAGTTGTTGTACTTAGTGCATACGTTGTGAGCAAAACTGCCCTTTACTCCTAGAGGAGACATCACTCTGTTGTTGGACTGCTGGCTGGAGGTTGGATGACCTGAATCGGCCTTGTTCACATGTCTGGTGATTATGAGGCTCTTGGCTGAGGTGGTAGGGGATACTGGGCACATATTTCTCACAAATAGGCTAGGCTGTGCTTTTTCACTTGACAACTAAATTCTAAAAACAGCCAGCAAGAGGGTAAGCCTCAATGTATAGGTACTTTTCTTTTTCTCTCTCTTTTTCTTTAAAGATTTTATTTATTTATTTGACAGAGAGAGACCAGTGAGAGAGAGAACACAAGCAGAGGGAGTGAGAGAGGGAGAAGCAGGCTTCCTGCTGAGCAGGGAGCCCAATGAAGCAGATCCCAGGACCCTGGGATCATGCCCTGAGCTGAAGGCAGTTGCTTAACGACTGAGCCACCCAGGCATCCCTCAGTGTATAGGTGCTTTTCTGTCTTCTGTTTGTGTCATGTTTTCTGATGTCCCATTGGCCAAGGAAGTTACATGGCCAAGCCTAGAGTCAGTGTAAGAGGTGTACCAGAGGGCAGAGATGCAGAAAGGGAATGAATTTGTTGCCATTTTTGCAACCTCCTGCTTTCAAGGACTGTCAAGACTGAGATTTTATCCTACTTGCAAGTCAGCAAGTTAGCCTAACACAGCTTCTCAGATGCTGGTAGAAGACATGAGACTCCAAAGACAGAGACAGAGGACAGGTTATGACCTACAGCAACAGGAGTCTATGACTCTTAGCTTATTTGCACCTATTCCCTGAGCCTCTTCCCACAAGTGACATGAAGAGGGCCAGTTTCCATTACTGCACACAAAATGGACTGCCTTACCAGAGAGGATCACTGAGTTCAAGAAAACCAAATCTTTTTTTTTTTTTTTTAAGATTTTATTTATTTATTTGTCAGAGACAGAGGGAGAGAGAGTAAGCGAGCACAGGCAGAGACAGAGTGGTAGGCAGAGGCAGAGGGAGAGGGAGAAGCAGGCTCCCTGCCGAGCAAGGAGCCCGATGTGGGGACTCCATCCCAGGACGCTGGGATCATGACCTGAGCTGAAAGCAGCCGCTTAACTAACTGAGCCACCCAGGCGTCCCAAGAAAACCAAATCTTGTATAATGGTTAGGAAACATGTCTGTTTTTTGTTTGTTTGTTTGTTTGTTTGTTCTGGAAGGACATATTATTATACTAGACAGTGATCTTGCCTACCTTTGCTCTGTAAAGAGACATCGTATCTTCCAGAGTTGTGAGCAAAACTGCCCTTTACTCCTAGAGGAGACATCACTCTGTGTTCCAGAGCTGTTTGCTATAGAAATATCCTTGAAAAGAGAGTTTAGAACAAAGGACAGTCAGTGCCTCACTCACAATACGTGCAAAAATATAAGAGACCCATGGAGAATTGTCTTCCAACAACCACATGCCCTAAACTAGAATTGATGTTTGTTTCCCTTGTGTCTTACGCTCTACCACACTGAAACACCTGGAAACAGTATCCTGCTTTAGTAATTTCTGTATCTCTCACAGTGCTTATAATGTTGCTTCAGGCTTAGTGCTTAATAAATATTTATTAAGTGGATGAGGCAATGTTTTCTAATTGTCATAGAATTCCATGTATATTTCAATTCTTAATATCCTGGATATAAAAAATATGCAAATTATTGATGGATTTTTTTTTCTAGTGTAATCTGTTCAAGTTAATTAAGTACCTTTCTATAAATTAGACTTTGGTACTTTGTACTTTGACATCTGGTGGATTATTCTGAATCAAAATTGCTTTGATTCAGGAAAGGAAGTACTGCAAGAGTAAGACGGCCCGAGTTTTGACGTAAATGCTTCTTTACATCAATCTGAGAGTTGTTACGAGACTTCCTTGCTTAAAATATAAATAATGAGCCGTTGAGCACAAAGTAATGTAGTTTCCTATGATTATCAACCTTTTAAAAGAAAAAGTGAAAACACTTTTCAGCCAAGTAATAATGATTTTTTAAAAATAAAAATTAGGCTTAGTATCCTCAGTGTAGGCATAACGTGGCAATAGTCAAATGCTATTAACCAATTCAGACCAGGGACTTCCTTTGTGAGTGGAAGCAGGGTCAGAAGGAAGAAAGGGAAGAGCTTCCGAGTCAGGTCTGTGTTTGAATATAGCAGCAGGGACAGTCTCTCTGTTGGCCATTGTTTCCCAGTGTCCAGCAAATAGATCCTATTCTACTTAATATCTCTTGGTTATTAATCCTCTTTACTCCCTCTTCTCTAAGCATAGGTGAGTCATCTTACTTCTGTGAATCTGTATTTTTTCATCTGTCAGTTGGTGATCATAAAGCACAACTCTCGATATGGCTTGATGTAGAGACTTAAATGAGATGAAGTACATAAGGCACTGAGTACTGTCTCTGACGATCAGTAGATTTTCAATGAACATAGCTGTTTCACTCCTTGCACTAACCCGAGGGTCCTGGTCATGCTCTGCCTAGCTACTTGTGGGAAGAGGTAACAGTTTATCTTTTTGGGATCACCTGGTTGCAGACTTGCTCACCTTTTGATGGGTCAGAATCACTTTTTGGCCCTATCCTTCCCCATCTTTTCATTTTCTGAATCTGACGCCTCCTTCCTTCTTACTTACGACATTCCAGTGGCCATCTAACTTTTCTCCTCTACCATTGTTCCTTTGCAAATCATTGTGCAAATGACTGTGTGGTTAGCTTTCACTTCCCTGCTCAGATCTTCCAGAGCTCCTCAATTGCACATTTGCCAGACTCCCGGCATGGTGTGCCTTCGTGCTATGTCCTCATCATCCATCTTCATCTTTGTTCCCCCATCTGTTCATTTGAGGTCGCAGCCATGCTGTTCTCCAGACAGACTCCATTGCACCTGAGGGTCTTTCTACTTCTCAGCTTTGCTAAAAGCCATTCTTTCTACGCTACCCTATTCACCTTAGTTTATTCTGTCCATCTTCCAAGGTTAATCAAAACTAACAACTGTGAAGTTTTTCATGCAGCCTTATCCTACCTTATCCTCTGCCACCTCCCTAAATTCATATTCAGAGTCCCCCTTTTCAGAAACCTTAAAACTGTAGCCTGTCTTTCTCAAGGAATTAAAGATCAACAGGATGAAACGACAGCCTGTGGAATAGGAGTAAATATTTACATAGCTATCTGTTAAGGCATTAATAGATGAAATATCTAAGGAACTCATGTGACTCAATAACAAAACAAAACAAAAAACAACCAAACAAGCCCCAAATAAATACTGTGATTAAGAAGTGGGCAAAGGATCTGAATAGATATTTTTCCAAAGAAGATATGCAAATGGCCCACAGGTACATGAGCATGAGCAGCTATAAGCACAGCATCACTAAGCATCAGGGAAATGCAAGTCAAACCACAATCACATATCACCTCATACCTGTTACCATGGCTGTTACCAAGACAAGAAATAACAGGTGTTGGGACGCCTGGGTGGCTCAGTTGGTTGGACGACTGCCTTCGGCTCAGGTCATGATCCCGGAGACCCGGGATCGAGTCCCACATCGGGCTCCCAGCTCCACGGGGAGTCTGCTTCTCCCTCTGACCTTCTCCTCGCTCATGCTCTCTCACTGCCTCTCTCTCAAATAAATAAATAAAATCTTTTAAAAAAAAAAAAAAAAAAAAAAAAAAAA
>PISX010013254.1:0-21102 GCA_004024625.1 Mellivora capensis | reverse complement strand
CTCATGTTCTTTGCAGCATTATTCATAATGGGCGAGATATGGAACAGCATAAGCGTCTGTCCACAGATGAATAAAGAAAATGTAATGTGTGTGTGTGTGTGTGTGTGTGTGTGTGTGTGTGTGTATACCTATGAGAAGGAAGGAAATCCTGTTATTTGTAACAACATGGATAAACCATGAGAGCATTATGCTAGGTGAAATAAGAGAGAGAAAGACAAATTTCGTATGGCTTCAGTTGATAGAAACAGAGGGTAGAGTGGTAGTTGCCAGGGGCAGGGGAGTGGGTGAAATGGGGATATGTTGGCAAAGGATATACACTTCCAGTTATGAGATGTATATGCTCTAGGGACCTAATTACAGCATGGTGGCTGTAGTTAACAATATCGTATCATGGACTTGGAAATTGCTGAAAGAGTAGATCTTTCAAATCCTAACCACACACATGCGTGCGCATGCATGCTCATACATGCATACAGGAAAAGGTAACTGTGAGGTGATGAATATGCTAACTGACCTAACTGTGGTAATCATTTCGCAATATATGTGTGTACTAGATCATCACGTTGTTTACCTTAAACTTACATGGTATTGATGTTGATTATATCTCAAAGCCGGAAAATTCCTTTAAAAGGAGCTAAGATTATGTGTCATGTGTTGGTTCACTAAGTACCTCTCGGAGAGGGCCTGTGGTTGGGTGCGGACTTGTCAAGTCCACCAAAGTGTTATTGAATGAAGTTGAATGAGGCACTACTGCACCAGAGGCCCAAGGAGAAATTAGGGCCTTGTGATCTGGACTGTGAGAGGTTGGAGGAGGCAGCCCCTTGCTCTCCTACCTCTGGCAGCCCTTCTGACTGGGGACACAGACGTTATGGGGCCCCAGTGTGGGCAGCCCTGGGCTGTGGGCCACCCTGCCGCTTCTGGAGGCTGTGTTCTAACATTTGCTATCTCTAGCTTCAAGCTCCATGAACGCCTACACTTTCTGGCCAAGGAAGCAGATGTCTGGACTGTCTAACATAGCTTCGCATATGTGATGGTAAAGTGATTCAAATATGACATTTTGGAAAGTTAAATATTTGAACATCATTTTCCATTAGAGCCTGAGCATGCTCTGCCTATGTAATTTTTTAGTTTTGAGACCAGAGGATAAAGCCGTGGTTTAAAAAAAAAAAATCTGTATTCTGTGTATTTTTATAATAAAACTCTTCAGTCCCTATTTGATTAAAATGGCATAGAAGGCTATTAAATGAGTATATGATATGTAGTTAGATGTAAATGTTTTTGAAATTCAGTAAGCACTTGTTACCTTCCTGCTGTTTTCTAGACAGAATGAATTAATGGTCTGGTAGGAGATACAAACAAATGAGCAAATAACCACAGTGTGTGTACTTGGTATTAGAGGTTTGGGATGGTGTTTTGGGGCTTGAGCCTTGTTTTTATCCCTTTTCCTCTCTCTGGTATTCTCAGTCGATGAGGACAGTAATCATAACTAATACTAATTGAGTATTTACTGTGGTACAGGCAGCAATCTGTGTATCCACTCACTTTAGCTCCTAAAGAAACCTGTTAAGATGGGTATTATCACCATTATCATCTCCATTTTAAGAACAAAGAAAAGGAGGCTCAGATTGAAATAATGGAGGCAAAGGGCATGAAGAGTGGTTAAGTAAGCCGGGATGAAGGAGCAGACGGGCGGGCGAGAGAGGAGATGTGTGTGAGGAGTGGTTTGCGGGAGGTAAGGATGGGTGGGAGGCAGGAGGCAGAACCGGCGGACTGATGCGGTGGGGGCGTGAGGCAGAGGAGGGACTTGGGAGCGAGGGAGGCCGAGGCTGCAGGATCAGAGATCTCCGCTGGAGCAAGGGGCCCACAGCCGCCGCAGCGCCGAGGCAAGGAGGGTGTTGGGGAAAGAGCAGCCCCAGGGCATTTTGAAGGAAGCGGTGTAAGCGTGCAACACTGAGTGTGAGCACTTGACGTTCCCCCTGGAGGGCAGAGCCAGGACCGTTTTTTGCTTTTCTGATCATTGCATCCCAGCCCCTGCTGCCAGTGCCTGGCGCCCCACAGACCCTTCCCAACAGTCGTTCTCCCCCGGTAGCAGTCTGATTGGCACGGAGTCTTGCTGAGTCTTGCGGGCGGAGCGTCACCAATCCCTTCCTCGGAGTCTTTCCCCTAAGAACACCCAGGACATGTGTTATCTGTTTTTGTCTTCTTTCCTAATGAAGTGCCCTCTAAAGACTTGAAGGTCATCGCACTGCTGACCTTAAAACATATAAATGAAATCACTGTTGGGCTTCACCGGTTTCCTGTTCGGTGGTTTTATAGGAGCTTCATTAACATTTCTGTTTCTCAGAAATCCCATATAAGACATATTGTGTTTATCAAACATTCAGGATAAACAGCAACATAACATTGACAGTTGTTGCTGCCAGCCACCAAGCCTGCAGCCTCCTGCCTTTATCCCTAGCCTGCTCTTCAGCTCCCATCGCTTCTGTAAGCCCCATGTAGGCTTTGTGATCGTTGGACTTAAGAAAATAAAATTAAGAATAAAAATAAATGTCCTTTGTAAACCCTCAGGGGCTGTGTGACCTCTTAATAGTTCAAGGACCCCAGGAGCTGGGCACCATGCTGTAATTTCCATTCACTCACTTTGTTTCCAAGGATATTGTCACAGTCTGATTGGTACAGCCCTGGAAAATAAGATTTTAGCTGGGGTTCCTTATAACCACCCATCCTTTGCAGGAAAGAAATGAATAAAAATACTAGAAAAATAACCTCCAAATCCTTCCATATATATAGTAATTATTTTTAATTCGTCTTCTTGATGGTTACTGTAAGCATATAAATCGCTACTGCTGTCCTAAAGAGGAAAGTGTTACTCCACAGTTATTCAATTGGTGCATGACTGTCACTAAAATTAAATCCCATGATGTTTAATATTTCCCACAGTCCATTTTACACTGGCCTAGCCTGTGATTAATTTCTTTGAGGTTGAACAAGCATTACTGAGTCTGTGGTTTATGCTGAAGCAGCAGCATTTCTAATTTTTGCATATTTGCACACTGCTGTGTTCTTTCCTTTCCCTAACATGTATTTCATGTGTGAATCACAGAAGCCCCAGAACATCATTATTATAGTGATGCATTTGAGTCTTGCATCATATGGTAAACCGACCATTGTTTTCCATCAAATGAATACTTGTTTTAATATTTAATTTTATAAAATCTATTTATAAAAATTATTAAAAAGTAGAACAGTATCTGTTAGGAATTAAAAAGTATGGCTAAAGAATGAGGTTTTGGGGAGCCCGGGTGGATTAAAGCCTCTGCCTTCTGCTTGGGTCATGATCCCAGGATCCTGGGATCGAGCCCTACATTGAGCTCTCTGGTCAGCAGGGAGCCTGCTTCCTCCTCTTTCTCTCTCTGCTTGCCTCTCCGACTACCTGTGATCTCTGTCTGTCAAATAAATAAATAAAATCTTAAAAAAAAATGAGGTTTTATCAGCTTTGAAAATAATGTGAAAATAACTTATAAGGGAGGGTGGGAAACTAAAGGAAGTTGAAGGAGACTAATGTGCAGGTTAAGAAGAATATGGGAAAATGATTCAGATGTATGATATTTTTTAAATGTGTATTTCCTTTTCTGAGTTTTTTTTTTTAAGATTTTATTTATTTATTTGGCACAGAGAGAGAGCACAAGCGGAACAGAGAACAGCAGAGGGAGAGGGAGAAACAGGCTCCCCACTGGGCAGGGAGCCCAATGCAAGACTCAATCCCAGGACCCTGGGATCATGACCTGAGCTGAAGGCAGTAGCTTAACCAACTGGGCCACCAGGCACCTCCCTTTTTGAGTTTTGATAGCAAAACCATTAAGAAGATAATTTTCAGGTTTAGCTATCTATTTTCACTCTTTGAATGAATTTTGAAATGATGAATTTTTGACAATATTAGGATCATTTTATTTCTGCTATATTCCTTTTCTAATAATAAATTAATTTTGCTCTATGCAACTGTAAAATTATTTGCCTCTAATATCTTTTATTTTAAATATTTTAACCATTTCCATTTTAATTTTCTTTTATTTCACTTAGTGTTTAATATTTAATTTTATTTAATATATTCAGTATAGTAACTTGCTACTTAACAAATCAATGTGCTTCTTTAATACGGTAAGAACAAATTAACTCTATGGTTAATAATAGTGGCAAATGCTGTGCATAATTCACTACTTTCTCAATTCCATAGGCATTTACTGAGCATCTACTATATGCAAAAATGTTTGTGCTGAATATTGCAAGGGAGTCAACAAACATCGCCACTGCAGCTTTTCTGCTTAAGAGGTGAAGGTTGAGACCTTGGTGATATGGGAGATTGCATATCAGGAGGGAAAAGAGCAGAAAAAATAGAAAAATACAGAAAAAAAATATATATCTGTAGTCAGAACCTAAAGTATGCCTTTACTCAAGTGGCAGAAAGAGAATGAACATATGGCCAAAGGGACAAAAAAGGAAGAGTCAAGGATATATAAAGATAATCAGCATGTACATTTTAGCCAAAGCCAGAAAAGGAAAGAATTTCAAGGATTGATATATTCTGTAGAAAACCAAGGAGGATGCAGAGGAATGTACTGTTCTTTATGAAGCTGGTTTCAGTAGAATGTGGGAAAGGAAACCAAAATCTAATGGGTAATACATAAAAATATTGATTAGTGCTACTTGTGGTCTGTGGACCAGTGCCAGTCTGAGAAATGCTTGTTAACTGTCCATGCTGATGAGCCATGGAATGTAAATCAGCTACATCATGAGACATTGTGTTAGTTCAGTTGGCATTTTTCACAGGAAATCTTTCTCAAGGAAGCAAATAATGAATTCATTTGTATTCTGGCAGGGATTGTGTCAGATATATAAGAAGCAGTGAAGACAGCCTGCCTACTTTGAGGACCACTGATATGGAAAATAACAATGCAGAAACACACAGTTCCGTTTTAATTTTAATTTTTGTTTTTTATTTCTCTTTATGGAAATATAATTTCATATAACATTGTATAACTTTAAGGTCTACAGTGTGATAATTTGATACATGTATGTGTTGTAAAATGGTTACCACAATAAGGTTAGTTAACACATTCATTACTTAACATAGTTACCTTTGTGTGTGGGGGGGGTGGGAAGTGGGGGAGACTACTCTCTTGGCAACTTCTATGCCTACAACATAGTATTGTTAATTTGTTGTTAATTTAGTTGCTGTGCTATATGTTAGATTCCCAGAACTTACTCAACTTTTACCTGGAAGTTTAGATCCCTCAATCAACATCATTCCATTTCTACCATCCTCTAGCCCCTGGCAGCCAACATTCTGCTGCCTCTATGATTTTGGCTTTTTAAGATTATACATACACATAAGTAATATCAAAGAGTATCTGTGTTTCTCTGCCGGATTTATTTCAGTTAGCATGATGCCATCAGGTTTCATTCATGTTGCAAATGGAAGGATTTCCTCCTTTTTCATGGGTGAATAATATTTTGTGTGTAGTATATGTGTGTGTATATATGTATATCCATTTCTTTTTTACCCATTCATCCATTAAAGGACACATAGGTTGTTTCCATGTCATGACTATTGCAGATGATACTGCAGTGAACATGGGAGTGCTGATATCTCTTAAGATCCTGATTTCACGGGACGCCTGGATGGCTCAGTTGGTTAAGCAGCTGCCTTCGGCTCTGGTCATGATCCCAGCGTCCTGGGATCGAGTCCCACATCAGCCTCCTTGCTCGGTGGAGAGCCTGATTCTCCCTCTGCCTCTGCCTGCCACTCTGTCTGCCTGTGCTTGCTCACTCTCTCTCCCTCTCTCTCTGATAAATAAATAAAATCTTAAAAAAAAAATAATGTAAAAAAAAAATCCTGATTTCACTTATTTTGGATATATATACCCCAAAGTGGGATTTTGGGATCATATTCTATTTTTAATTTTTTGAGGAACACCCATACTCTTTTCCATAGTTGCTGCACAATTTATATTTCTACCAATAATGTGCAAGGGTCCCTTTCTCCATATCCTGCCTCCAACCTTTGGTCCATCTTTATCCATCCCCTTTCTCCAAGTATCCATAATACTTGTAATTTCTTCTCTTTTTGATAATAGCCATCCTAACATGTGTGAGGTGACATCTCATTGTGATTTTGGTTTTCATTTCTCTGATGATTAGTGATGTGCGCATCTTTTCATGTGCCTGTTAACCATCTATATATCTACTTTGGAAAAATGTCTGTTTAATTCATTTGCCCATTTTTAAAAAGGATTGTTTGTTTTTCTGCTATTGAGTTGTGAGAGTTATTTATATAGTTTGGATATTAATCCCTTCTTAGATACATGATTTGCAAATATTTTCTTTCATTCTATAGCTTGCCTTTTCACTTTGCTGGTAGTTTTCTTTGCTGTGTGAAGCTTCTTTATTTGATGTACTCCCATTTACTTATCTTTATTGACTTTGTTTTGGTGCCACATCAAAAAACTTATTACTAAAACCAATGTCAGGGAACTTACTGCCTATGTTTTCTTCTAGGATGTTGAGAGTTTTATCATGGAAGGATGCTAAATTTTGTTAAATGCTTTTTATACATCTACTGAGGTGATCATATGATTTTTTCATTCCATTAATGTGGTGTATCTGATATTAATTTACATATATTGAACCATCCTTATGTCTCAGGGATAAATTTCCACTTGATCCTGGTTGTATGATCCTTTAAATGTGATGTTGAATTTGGTTAGTATTTTGTTGAGGATGATTGCATTTATATTGATTAGGGATATAGACCTATAGTTTTCTTCTTTGTAGTGTCCATATCTTCCTTTGGTGTCAAGGTAATGCTGGCCTCATAAAATTAGTTTGGGAGTATTCCATCCTCTTCAGGTTTTTTTTGGAAGAATTTAAGAAGGATTAACATTAATTCTTCTTCTTTCAATGTTTGGTAGAATTCACCAGGGAAACCACCTGGCACTGAGATTTTCTTTTTTGGGAGTTTTTAGATTACAGATTTATTCTCCTTGTTTGCTATTGGTCAGTTCAGATTCTATTTCTTCATGATTCTGTAATGGTAAGTTGTGTGGTTCTAGGAATTAATCCATTTCTTTTAGGTTACCAATTTGTTGGTATGCAGTTGTTCATAGTCGTCTCTTATGAGCCTTCATATTTTGCTGTATCAGATATGATGTCTCCTCTTTCGTTTCTGATTATATAAACCATGATATTTCCATGCAATGGAATATTATTCAGTGGTAAAAAGAAATGAGTTATCAAGCCATGAAAAGACATGGATAGACCTTGAATGCCTGTTACTAAGGAAAGAAGCCAGCCTGAAAAGGCATATAACTGGATGATTCCTTCTAAGAATGGCACTTTGGCATTCTGGCTGGCATTCTGGAAAAGGCAAAACTATGGAGACAGCAGAAAGATTAATGATTGTCAAGAGCTGGAGGGAAGGAGGGACAAAGAGAGCCGGGCATTTTGGGGAGCAGCAGTCCTATTCTGTTTGATACTATACCACTGCATACATGTCATTACACAATTGTCAAAATGATAAAATGTAGAACACTGAGAGTAAACCTGGATGTAACAATGAGCTCTGGTTGATAATGATGTGTCCGTGTTGGTTCATCAGTTTTGCGGTAGGGCCGTACATGAGGAGTAAAGAGGGGTAATATGGAACTCTCTGTACTTTCTACTCAGTTGTGCTCTGAACCCAAAACTGGCCAAAAAAACCAAAATCTGTTCGTTAAAATTTTAAAAATGAAAGAAAAAGTTATTTTTGGCACCTCACTGCTTTCTCATAATCGTTTTATTGTTTTCATGGAAGGTGACCTTTCAGTTGTGACCTTTCAGTTCTTTTTTTTTTTTTTTAACACTGAGTGAGCAATTAGGTTGTAAAAATTAAATATACCCCTTTGGTGAATAGACAGCTTTAATACAATAAGTCGTGATTCTAGGAATAACAAGAGTAGATATTTTTAGATGGCAGGCAGCACTCTGGAGATGACATGACTTGCTCTTCCATTAAAAGGCATTGTAATTCATCTGCACAGTGTGTTGAAAACCTGCCTTTTCAGGATATTGTACTGATGCTGTAGCAAGAGGATGCTGTAAGTTCCAGTGTGAGCTCAAGTTGGAAGGCGAAAGACGAATGTTGCAGCTAAAAGACAGACAGAGAGAAAAAATATCTTTCTTACTCAACCCTTTATTCTATGTAGGCCATGAAGTGATCAGATGAGCCCCCCCCACCAACTGGGGAAGGGCCCCCTGCTTTACCCAGTCTACTGATTCCAATATTAATCTCATCTAAAACACCCCCACAGACACACCCATTAAGGATGTTTACTGAAATATCTGGGCACCCCATGACCTAGTAGTTTGACATATAATATTAACAATCACAGATATTGTCTCTGTCCTTAAAAAACTCATAATTTACAGAAAAGATAAAACATACACACATATTTATAATTCAAGGCCGAATAACACAGGAACATATAATCTGAACCTTCCCCTTTTGGGGAGTCCGGTTTTATATGGGCCCTGGGCTTCCTTTGATACTGTGTCTCATGCATTCCTCTTCTCTTGTAACATCCTGCCTTCTGACTCTCCAGCCTCTGCTCTAATACCTTAGCCTTGCGCAAATATCACTACTTGTTTGCATTTTCATTTATTAATTTCTTTTTGAAATTATTCCTTCATTCTGCAGTTGTGTGTTGAGTGTCCACTAAGTACTAGGCACTGTTGTAGGTAGCGAGGATGCAGTAACATGAAACACAAAATCTTTGCCCTTAGGACACTTGCATTATAGTTGGATAAGACCGACTCTAAGCAAATAGTAAGTAAGTATGGAATGTATCCAGTGGGGTTAAAGGCTGTGGAGGACAGAACACGGTGAAGTAGGGCGTGCTCTTCGTGGTGGTGGTGGGAGTTGCCTCCTTTTAAGAGAGTGGTCTGGAAAGGACCACTGAAAAGTGAAGGAGCGAGCCGTGTACTGCTTGGCAAAGAGCATTTGAGGCAAAGGGAATAGCAAAGACAAAGCTCTAAGGTGCAAGGTACTAGCGGGGTTTGTGAGCATTAAGGAGGTCAGGGGCTAGTGAGCTGGGAAGGCCAGATCTCATGTGACACCTGGCAGGCTGCTGTTAGGGTTTTGGTTTTTATTTTCAGTGAGATAGAAATGCTTGGATAGTTTTGACCAGAGATAAGACATAACCTGACCTGTGTGTTGAAATGACAATTCTCCGTTTTATGTAAAGAGATGAGCATGGAAGCTCTAATAGAAGGTTATTCAAAGAAGACAGGGACAAAGCGATGGCCTGTGCTGGGATGGTGGGGCTGGAGATGGTGAGACCTACTGATTGCACTCTGAAGGCAGAGCCCAGGGAATTTGATGGTGAACTGGCCACAGAGTGTGAGAGACACGTGAGGCTGATTCCAAGGCAGGTGCCTAAGGCACCAGAGAGATGAAGTTGTCATTTACCGGGATTGGAACGACCGTGGGAAGACTAGTTTTGCAGCCACTCACTTATTTTAACAACACATTATAGGCTTTCCCCGTGTTATCTGGTAGTCTGTGCACATACAGTCTCCCCACATGAGGTGGAGCCTTTCCTGAGGGGAAAAGTTTTCATCTTTGTAGGATCTGGTTGGCTTTGTTGTTCTTTGTCTAGCTCAGTGCCACACAGGGTTGGTGCTCCGCGAGCATTTGTGGAATGAACACACTGACTTTATTGCAGATAGGTAATTACAGTTTAACTGCCTTCTGTGATCTGGGTAATAAGCAAGCAGAGTTGTGTTTCTGATAGTCTTGATAGTTTTTGTATGGTTTTGCTAATTAGGCTTCACACTAGTGATACTCTTAACTAGGATTGGGGTATTATCTTCATAATGGAGTCATACACCAGTCTTCAGTCTCTGTGGGACTGGATGCCATTCTGCAAATGGCATTTTTAAAAAATGGCTGGTCCTTCCAAAGCCCATGTTTTATCATGTTGCTCTGCACCATGGCTCCTGGGTTGCCTTCCCTTCACTTCATTGGCATATGGGAGGTATGTCCTCCCATGAGCTCTGCCTGGGTCTCCCCTGGGAGAGGGCACCATGGCTGAAGGAACTGCTTGAACTCCCAAGGCTCGTGTGCACTTCTTCCTTCCATGTGCTTCTGTGGTATCCCCGGTTGCCTCTGGTAAGTTCACTTTTTAAAGTTTCACATAGAACAGTTTAAAAAATGTAAGTCATACAACTTAAGAGCAAGAAAAAAAGAAAGTATTTTGCACGCTAATAGAAAAAAACACATTTTAATGTTAGAATTAATTATAGAGGCTGTACAGTTTTAGACTGAGACCAATCTGGTTTCTAACAGCTTTGCTCATGTATTTTCTGGCTGTGTATGTCCTCAGGCAAGTGACTCAGTATCTCAGGGTTTTATTTTCGCCTGCAATTGTAAGAGTAGGGGAATTGTTACTTCGTGGGGGCTGGAGTGGAAATTAAATAAGGTCATAAATGTGAGGTGCAAACCAAGGGTCTGAGCTACACTGCATGGTGAATTGATGATTTGCCAGTATTAGTGGTGGTTTTTATTTTTTAAGCAGAAGAGAGCAGGGTTTGGGTTTTAAACCAAAATTCTGTTTAAAAACAACATTGTTTTCAGGCTGCTCAGCAAAGACAATTTTTGCCAGGTTTGTCTGTATTTTAGGTTTCAACTTTTCTTTTATTTTGCAGTTATTTTTCCCAAGCCTATACCTTTGAGATATACATCTCTAATCCTTTGAACATGCTCTAAGCTCTCCAGGCACAAAATTCTCTTCACTGTTCTGTCTTGAGAATTTCCTGGCCATGCCATTGCTTCTGCTGTAATGTACAATCCAGGATTATTGTGAATGTAATTTCCAGTGTTTGGAAAGCTGTTTATGGGATGAAGAAGGATGCAAGGAAAATGTTCCTGTGGGTTGTGCTTTATGAGAAGGGAGTTCGTGTGTGTGTCTTGTTGGTGGTATTGGATATGCTAGCTTACTGTTTTGAACAGACTTTGTTTTCCACTTTGAATTTCCAGTTTGTTGGAAGGGGAATGAGATTTTGCTGAACAGTGGAAAGGAAGGCGGCCTATATGGCATGCAGACAGCTAGCCAAAGCATCATAACGATTTCGTATCTAAGAGTGGTTTTTAAAGTGTGTAAGGGTCATCTTGACATTCATCCTAGTGTGGTAGAAACATCTGTAGAGATGAGAGTTTTGAGGTAATTGGCATCCCTCATGAAAGAGATTGGCTACCAGTTCTGGTGGTGCCAGGGTGTCGTCAGTCCGAAGGGGGCCTCACACCTGACTGCTGTGTCCCCAGCCCGTGGCCTACGAGGACTTCTATCAGCTCCAGCCACAGGAAGGCAAAATAAGTTAACTGAGATGGTCAGACACACCACTGGTTTTTTTCCCTAGACTATGGGGAGAGGATAGCATTGGACCCTGGGTTTTTTGTTTTGTTTTTAAAGAAAAAATTGAACACATAGGGAAATACTTATAGGGCACCATAGGTGATACTTCTGGCTCATCGGAGATTACCCATAAATGAAAGGTAGTAGAAGCAGCGGCAGCAGCGGCAGGTGCGGGATACTGACCGTGTCCACAGAAGCCACTGGGGAGGGCTCCCGCACGCACGGCTGGTGGAGCCGGCCTGACGGTGTGTCAGGACTTGCCTGAGTATCATTCTGTCCCTCTCTCTTACCCCTCGCCCTTACAGAACACTCAGCCCTGGGCCTTGCTTATAATTGGTGCAGCAGATATGGTTTGAAACATTTATGAACCTCGTTCAAATCATCATGGCTTCATATTGTAGGCAAAAGTCAATTTCAAGAAGCTTGATGATAAATCACCCAGAAAATAAAACAGTGAATTATATCCTAATGGTTGGAACACGACAAGCTTTCTAGTAGTGATGACAATTACTAATTACTTATCACAAAGTATATATGTAGTAGGAGCACATTTCAAAGCTATAATAAAAAGAAATTTTTACATAATGAATGAAAAAATAGCCCTTTAAGGAGGCAAAGAAAACTCTTAAATTACAAAAATGGTGAGTTTCTTTGCTACAATCTTTAAAACCTCTATAAACTTTTCTAAAACTCCAACTTACTGAATGTTATATATGTACACATATGTATATTATAGTCTTTTTTTTTCTTAGAGTTCACATAAGCAGGAGGGGGAAGGGTAGAGGGAGAGGGAAAGAGAGAATCTTTTTTTTTTTTTTAGATTTTATATATTTATTTGACAGACAGAGAGTAAAGTAGGCAGAGTGGCAGACAGAGGGAGAGGGAGAAGCAGGCTGTCTGCTGAGCAGGGAGCCTGATGCAGGGCTAGATCCCAGGACCCCAGGGATCATGACCTGAACCAAAGGCAGCCCCTTAAGTGACTGAGTCACCCAGGAGCCCCAGAGAGAGAGAATCTTAAGCAAACTTCATGATCAGCTCAGAGCCTGACATGGGGTTTGATCTCATGACCTTGAGACCATGACCTGAGTGGAAATCAAGAGTCAGTTGCTTAATCAACAGAGCCACCTAGGCACCCCTAGAGTAGTCTTTTATCTTGAGTTATAATTAGGCATCAGGATTATTACAAACTAATAGTTAACATATAAATGTTAAAATCATTTAAAACTTCTTAGTAGAAAGAATATTAATAGTATAAGGATAGGCCAGAAAATAAATATATTCCTTACTAAGGAAATGATAGTTGTTATTCAAGCTGCAAAGTCTAAACATGGAAGGTGAGGTGAATTTCCATTATTTAACACCTTCTTTCTTTATTAGCCTTTGTACTCTGTGTATTCACATTCCTTATTTTCTTTTTTAAGATTTTATTTATTTGTCAGAGGGAGAAGGAGAGCACTTGCCAGAGGAGGGGCAGAGGGAGAGGAAGAAGCAGGTCCACACGGAGGAGAGCCCTGGGATCTCCAGAATCCTGCGATCATGACCTGAGCCAAAGGCAGCACTTAACTGACTGAGCCACTCAGGCGTCCCATCCCATTCCCTATTTTCATTTAATCCTTTAATAACTTAGATATAGATATTATGGCAATTTTATGGATGATGAAATTGAGTTTACTCAACACTGAATAATTTAAGATTGTTGAACTGCTCCGTGCCAGAGTCCAAATCCTAACCTAAGTCCACATGCCTCCAAACCCCTAAATTTTCCATGATGCTAAGCTGTGTGGACCTCAGAGAACTTTCTGTTTAAGGTTGCCATTATCTGTGAGCATTATGGTCAGCAGAATAATAGCCCCAAATGGCCTCCTAATCCCAGGAGCTTTTGAACATTCCTTTACGTGGAACAGGGTCTTTGCAGATGTGCACCTGAAGGACCTCGAGGTGGGAAGTTCTCCAGGAATATACACATGGGCCCCATGTAATCATGAGGGCTCCTAGGAGATGGAAGGATTCAGAAGAGTCAGTGGAGATGTGACAATGGAAGCAGAGATTGAAGTGACATAACTGCTGGCTTCGAAGGCAGGGGTTATGAGCCAAGTGATACCATAGCCCATAGAAGCTAGACTTCACAAGGAGACAGAATCTCCTGGAGCTTCCACAAGGAACAGAGCCTGTTGACACCTTGGTTTTAGCCCAGCAAAGCCCATTCTAGACTGTAAGATAAAGGATTTGTGTTGTTTTAAGCCATTAACTCTGTGGTAATTTATCACAGCAACAATAGGAGACTAATATAAGAATCTTAATGGTAACTAGCGAAAGGAGTTTTCCTTGATTTTTTTTTGTTTTTGTTTTGTTTAGTTTTCGTGAATTTTCACATGTGGCTTTGCTCACCATCATTTCTGTCACCATGACCACCTAGGTGCTACCTGATCCTGTTGGGAAATAAGACCTGATTTTAGTTCTCAGATTTGAAGAGCAATTAAACTACATGTAGGAACCATTGTATAAGAAGGAATTGGGTTCCTTTATCTCAAAACAAAATGGCAGAAGAGTCAGATGGATTTGATGTATTAGTGTAGAAAACTTAATTATTGTTATAGTTAATGTCTTATAAATAGTAAGAGATCACGGTGTCCTCTAATGGTGTGTGGCTGGTGAGTTCTGTAACTTTCAACAGTGGAAACCCCATGAGGTGTGATTTTTGTGAGAAAAAGGTACTTAACCCCCTAGCCTTTAAATAAGTGAAATATAGTAAGTGCTCTTAAAATAAACTTTACATTTTCTTGTGGGGAATAACATTCATGGTACTTTCTGAGGAAAATATCTGTGAAGTTGTGCATTTCAGTAAAAGAAGATTTCAAAAGCCAGGGTCTCACTGCGTTGTGGTATCAGGAAAACACACCTGAGCTAGATGTTAGGTGATTCGTTGTTATAATCTTCTTGGTATTGTTAACTTGTCACATTATCTTAGTAAAATTACTTTGTTTTTGTGGTGGGTTTCTTTGTTTTTCAAAGGGTGTAATACTGTCTGTTCCATTATATTAAAAGCATGTGCTACAAAAATGTAAATAGCAGTGATAAGAAAAGAATAAAAATAGGTATTTTTTTAAAAAGATTTTTTTCATTTTCAGGAATTATTCCTGAATTTCAGGAATTTCAATTTCAGGAATTCATTGCATTTTTCAGGAATTAAAAGTCCTGAGAAGAGGCCAATTCAACATGGCCTCTACCCTGGTAGAAACAAAAAGCAAGAAGATGAGAAGAAAACAAATGGACTAAGGTGTGTGGCCAGTGTCTGTTAGGAGTGGGGCCCGGGCTGCTGCCTGAGGTGGTGAAAGGCAGAGAATGAGAGAAAGCACAAGCAGGGGGCTCAGCAAAGGGAGATAGAGAAGCGGGCTCCATCCCAGGACCCTGGCATCATGACCTGAGCTGAAGATAGGCACTGAACCAACTGAACCACCCAGGTGCCCCAAAATAGGTATTCCAGTTCCCAGTAGTATTTTTGTTCTTGATAAGAAAGTTCCTGATATGTGCACATGCATAACATGTCCATGTGTATCAGGCCTAACGTTGAGAGACCCAGAAAAGTCTTTTGATTCTGTGGAAGGATAAAATAATATTTAATAAACAGTGTTTAGTAAGAAGTTATTCAGGGATACCTGGGTGGTTCT
Organism: Mellivora capensis; assembly: GCA_004024625.1. Taxonomy (NCBI): domain Eukaryota; kingdom Metazoa; phylum Chordata; class Mammalia; order Carnivora; family Mustelidae; genus Mellivora; species Mellivora capensis. The sequence goes on along the minus strand of PISX010013254.1, from coordinate 5,987 downwards.
GTTGGTTAGGCATCTGACACTTGCTTTCGGCTCAGGTCATGATCTCATGGGTCCTGGGATTGAGCCCCTCGTTGGGCTCCAGGCTCAGTGAGGAGTCTGTTTGGCCCTCTCCCTCTGCTCCCCTCATTCATGCTCTCTCTCTCTCTCTCAAATAAATAAATAAAAAATAAAATCTTTCAAGAAATGAAGTTATGCAATCTTTTGTTATACGTTCCACAAATACCTTCAATCAGAATTTATATTTATTTTTTAGTGTGCCCAGAGCTGAACTGTTTATCACCCACTGAGGCAAAGGAGGTTGCAAACTATGGGAATCAAGCCAACATTGCAACTTGCTATGAATTACTGAATTAGTCCCCTTTTGTCATGGACAATATTTGTCAAAATGGGTAGAGTTAGTTAACAAATTTGTCATAAAGTGTAAAAGTCTGAACGATTAACATAAGTGCAGTGGTCTCTCAGGTAGGGGTTTGTGTTGTCCTGAGAGTGCAGATGAGCTCTGGGGACATGAGGGAGTATTTACGACCTGTAAATTTTTATGTCAATTTTTTTCTGCTTTGGGGTTTGTTTTATACTGTATATAAAGGATTAGTATGCGGTATATCTGTGTAATTTATAAATACATAAATATTCGGGCTGTTCCTCCAAATGTGAAAATGATGTTTGCACAATCAATAAAAAGTCTGGAGAGTGGTACCATGGTGGAGCAGAACCCAGGGTGTAGTACTGAATGTTCTAGCTTCTTCTTGTACTAATTAGCATTGTAGTGTAGAGAAATGTGCTTTGGGTTGGAGCTTTTTTAACATTGTCAGAAACCAACAACCAAAGTTACAAAGGAAGTGATTGACCATGGCAATTAAATTAAAACCTTACTCCACAGTGGAGGAAAGAAAGCTCCATTCTGTAAATGACAAACTCAGTTCCATTTGTAGGCATCATCAGGGCAGAAGTTTTTGTCTTTCTTATTCACTCCTAACTCAGCAACATCCTAACAGGCATAGGGTAGTAGGCATTCAATGAATAGTTTGTGAGTGAACACAGGAATTGCCTGGTAATTGTGTACCAAGAAGCAACATGGCATTTTGCTTATAGTTGCAGAAAGGCCACAGTCATGTATCATAAGAGCCCAAGGTAGAGCTGTTACATGAACATGTCACTCATTTTTCTCTGCACGGTTTGGATGACGGCCAGTGGTGAGTGCATCTCTCAGTCCATGGTGCTCTCTGTGACTTTCTGCATGGCTATTTCTGGATCTCTTTATGTTTCTGTCTTCCTGGTTTCCTCTGTGCCATCATTCCTTCTTTTCTTCACTTTTTATCTTTTTCCACTGATTTTTCCCTTAAAAGTCTCTCTCTAAACAATATATACTTTGGCTTTATATTGAGTAGACTTTGAAGCACATGTCAATAATTTATAAGATGGAAAAATGGAACATTTTGTTTTTTCTCAGCCAAATCCAATAATATTAAATTAATCTTTAATAATGTGTGCTTTTAGATATTATTTTTGGATAGGAAAAATGTCTTTTCATTTTTACTCTGTTGACTATCTTAACATAGATGAAACTGTATTCATAGCCAATTCTCATAAAAATAGATTCATTTTTTTCATCTTGGTACTTTTAATGCAGCGAATTTAAATATAATTCTTCATTGTGACTGGGGAGTCGTTAGTTACAATTTTAGTTGAGAAATTTTAGATCATTATGTTTAGATTATTATATACATATAATACAATAAGTTTAAAACATTGACCTATAATGCATGAATTACTGATACAGTTAAGCAAAGACATATGATTAATTATGTATAATGTTAAAATTATTCTGTTGAAATTTAACCTCTTTTTAAAAGATTTTGTTTGATAGAGTGAGAACGAGAATGGGGGGGAGGGGCAGAAAGGAGAGGACAAAGCAGATGCCCCCCTGAGCAGGGAGCCCTACACGGGGTCTCGATCCCAGACCCTGGGATCCTGACCTGAGCCCAAGGCAGACGGTTAACTGACTGAGCTACCCTGGGGCCCCGAAATTTAATCTCTTTTGAGATTCAAAAACCATTTAGTGTTTTCCTTGCCTTAGAGTGTGCAATACATTTTCCATTCTCATTTATGTTGTCATGGAAAAAAGCAATAAACATGCTTTCTGGTATTTGGATACTAGATAAATAGGAGTGTTGGATTTTTTATGGGGAAATCATATCATGTATGTTGTTGTAAGTGGTCTATCAGAAAAGATTTAAAATGGAATTAAAGGGCTATGAAAACATACAGCAAAATAAACTGTAAAGATTGATAGGTGTAGTTGGCAAGAAGCAAGTAAAATGATAAGAGCTGTATGTGAGAGAATAAAACAACAAGGAAGTGAGTGGCAAATAATGCTTATTCACTGAAGTGCTCATATGTCAAGGGTACAGAATTACAAGGCAAGAAGAAATTAAGTAGAAATTTTCATTGAAGGGGCACGTGGGTGGCTCAGTCAAGTGTCTGACTCTTGGTTGTGGCTCAGGTCATGATCTCAGGGTTGTGAGGTGGAGTCCAGCGTTGGGCTCCATGCTTGATGTGGAGCCTGCTTAAGATTCTCTCTCAACATCTCCTTCTGCCCCTCCCTGCCCTCTCTCCCCCTCTCAAGAAAAAGAAAAAAGAAAGAAATTTTCATCTAGAATTAGAAATGACTTCATGGACACTCCAAAGGTTTGAAGGAAAAGAACTCATTGACTCATTTGACAAATTCTGATTGAGCGCCTACTGCAAGCCAGATAATATATAATGGTTGTCTGAGAAGGATACCTTCATTTTGTGCTTGTGCTTATGAAAACTGAGGCCTATGGAGGTAAGGTAACCTGGCCAAGGTCACATAGCTACAGCCTTAAGGCTCAAACCCTTATTTATTGGACTCCAAAGCCCAGGTTCTCTACCCCTTGCTCATCTGCCTCCACTGAATACTCTGTCAGAGCAAGTTAGAATGACTTCTGGTTCTTGAAGAGGATATGACTAGAACTGGGGGAACAAATTTAACATTTCACTTTACAGATGTTAATTTCAAGGAAAGAGAATCCTGTGTATGCCTTCTTGGGTTACTCCATGCAGTGCTGTTTGGGATTTAGAGGATTAATAAGCAGAGTCAAGCTGATTGTGTCTCAAAGATCTTACTTGAGCTCAGAGAAAGATGGCAAAGCTAATTCCAACTGAGGGTTTCTGATTCCCAAGGTTCTCATCCAAGGCTTAGGCCACCAGACGGAATCCCCTCATTATTAGGTGAGGAGCTGGTCTGCTTGCTTATAGGTAAAGGTTTGCTGGCGGCATTCCATTCTGGAGGGGGCTGCTGATGGGACAGATAATGGCAAACCCAAAACAGAAGGCTGGGGTTCATGCAAGGATCAGGTGGACAAGAACATAGAGCATAGAGAAATGAATTGTGTCAGCAAAGGGACCAGAGTTTTCTATTGTAGAAGTACTGATTCTATTCGGTAGATTAGTTATTTTTGAATAACTAATTAGAATTATTCGGTTTAATAATTCAGAATAATTCAGAAAGGCATAGAAAAAGGAATGTGGCAGAGATAGCCAGCTAATCCGCAATGATTTATGCATCCCTTCTGGAGTTGTTGCTTGGAAGTGTCTGCTCATCCAGGGACTTGCTTTCCCGGAACCCCTTGCATCTTGGTGGGGCCACGTGACTAGTTCTTGCCAGGTGCGCGTGATTGGAAGGTGTAAGCTACTCGCAGGATGAAGTGGTTATGAGCAGATGTTGCTGCTCCACAGTCTTTTCCCTCATCTGCAAGCCAAATAGAAACTCACGGAACAGAGCCCCGAGACAAAAGGAGCCTGGACACTAAATAATGTGGATGGTGGCTCAGCTAGGAATACACACACTGGACTGTGTCATGAGTGAGCGAAGCCATAATTTGGGCTTCATCTGTTCTAAAACTAAGATTATAATGTCACATCCCCTTAATTCATATGGAATCATCAACAGACTCAAGGAATGTATGAAACTATGACAGTGTGGAAAATGGCTATGAAGGCAATCAGGAAGAGATTTTACAGTGAGCATAATTAATGTTTAATGAAGAGAATTTTTCATTGCTACATATATCCAAGGGAAAAAATGGGGGGGGGAGTATGAAAAAATAACACAACATGAGATGGCAGAAATTAGACCAAATAATTTAGTAATAACAATATATATAAATTGTTCAAGGTCATCCAAAGGCACAAACTCAGATTCATTTAAAATATGAAACTAAGTATATTTTGTTTATAAGAGAAACATTCCAGAAAAATATATTAGTTGGACACTAATGAAGTATGTGTAATGATATTAGTATGACAAAAGTAGAATTCAAAATGAACAGAATTAGAAGGAACAGAAAGTGATATTCTGTGCTGATCAAAGTAACCATCTATCAAGAAGGCAATAGTGATGGACCTATATCACTTACTATAAAGCTTCAAAATATGAAAATAATAGGATCATAGAGAAGTCAATGAATCCTCATTTCTGGTTGGATATTTTTAATACTCTTCTCTCTGAAACTAGCAGATCATGTAGATTACAAATAATAATAAAAATTAAGATAGAGGATCTGGACCACATGCATTTTCAATGCACATGAAACAGTTATAAAAACTAAAGTTAAGTAGGTCATTCTGACCACATAGTGAGTAGGCCATGAGGAACTCATTGAAACCAGGAATCAGTAACAAAGTTAATAGTCTTATCTCTCATACACTTGAATTTTTTAAAAAAGATTTTATTTCTTTATTTGACAGCCAGAGATCACATGTAGACAGAGAGGCAGGCACAGAGAGAGGAGGAAGCAGTCTCTCTGCTGAGCAGAGAGCCCAATGTGGGGCTGGATCCCAGGACTCTGGGATCATGACCTAAAGGCAGAGGCTTTAACCCACTGAGCCACCCAGGCATCCCGAATTTTCTTTTTAAAGCACTCTTCACAATTCATGATTTAAAGGGAAAGTGAGTATCAAAATAACAAAATATTTAAGTACTAGTTAATGGATTTTTCTTAATACAGATTTGGAGAAGGACAGTTGTAGCCTTTTTGCAGTTCAGATTCCCTGGGAAGAAGACTCTCAGAGAGTTTAGTGTGAAGATCACTTGGAATCAGCACCCACAGAGGGAATTGAAGAAAGCAAGGTTTAGGAGGAGAAGTTGATCTTTGATGTTAAGCCCAGTGATAGTCTCAGCTGACTCTACAGGGAAATCTGGAGCTAAAATGCCCTTTAGTGTGGATGGACGTGGCCAGGACTTCATATTCTGGCATCTATCAGTCATTAGCTGTGGGCCACCCAGGGAAGGATCTTAGACAAGGCACTCTCAGTGACGGAGGCCATCCTCAGCTTCCCAGAAGCCAGGACCACAAATTCTTTTGTAAAGAGGGATCTGGGTGACACATCACAGTGTCCTCTTCAAGCTTTGGTGCATCCATTTAAAAATAGGAAAGACCCAGAATAATGAACTATGTTTACAACTCGAACATTGGAATTATAAAATAAATGCTAATAAAATAGCTGAAAGGAAATAAGGATAAAAGCAAGTATTCATGAAATAGAAAAAAATTAACATCAAGCATTTTTCAACTATTTTGGAAAAATATGAATTATTTAGGAAAAATTTGTACAAATGCATTCAAGAATTGTAAAAAATGAAGAGGCCATATATAAGAAACAAAAGGTTTTTTTGATATAAAAAATGAAAGTTGATATTTAGAGGCTTAAAAAAGTAAAAATGATTATTAGAGATACCATAGAAACTTTATACCAATACACTTCATCTGATGTCCATTAGCATGGTAAATTGTTTTCCACCCCCTCACTTTAAATCTGGAGGTGTCTTCGGGTCTAAAATGAGTTTCTTGTAGGCAACATATTGATGGGTTTTGTTTTTTTATCCATTCTGATACCCTGTGTCTTTTGATTGGGGCATTTAGCCCATTAACATTCAGGGTAACTATTGAGAGATATGAATTTAG